>CAUYLG010030971.1:0-29435 GCA_963573385.1 Cacajao melanocephalus
AAGATGAGATAGGAGGTTGGTACAAGATACAGGTCATAAAGACCTGGCTGACAAAACAGGTTGTAGTAAAGAAGTTGACCAGAAGTGGAAGACAGTGTGACGATTCCTCAAGGACCTAGAAAAAGAAATTCCATTTGACCCAGCAATCCCATTACTGGGTATATATGCAAAGGATTATAAATCGTTATATGATAAAGACACATGCACACATATGTTCATTGCAGCACAGTTTACAATAGCAAAGACCTGGAACCAACCCAAATGCCCATCGATGATAGACCGGACAGGGAAAATGTGGCACATATACACCATGGAATACTATGCAGCGATAAAAAAGGACGAGTTTGTGTCCTTTGTAGGGACATGGATGAATCTGGCAAACTGACACAAGAACAGAAAATCAAACATCGCATGTTCTTACTCATAGGCAGGCATTGAACAATGAGAACACAGACACAGGGAGGGGAGCATCACACACTGGGGTCTGTTGTGGGGGTGCTGGAGGAGGGACAGTGGGGGTGGGGAGATTGGGGAGGGAATAACATGGGGAGAAATGGCCAGATACAGGTGATGAGGGGATGGAGGCAACAAACCATCTTGCCATGTACGTACCTATGCAACAACCCTGCATGATCTGCACATGTACCCCAGAACCTAAAGTACAATAAAAATAAAAAAGAACTCGACCAATCTTATTACTACAAGTACTATTGCTCCTCCTACTGCCACTACTTACTATACCAGACAAGACGTAGAGGAAGGTGTATTTATATCCAAACAAAGAGAATACCAGGGTTAAATTCTGAGGCAGTGATAGCAGCAGAAAAATAAATTAAATCCAGTATAGAAAGCAATGGTGGACTTCGGAACAAATGTAGAACCACTTACTTGATGTCCCATGGACATTATCCCTGTATCCCAGATTATAGGCAGAGAGATTTAGCAGCCTGATTCTTGAACATCCAAACTCCACTCATGAACCCATGTTGTCCCCATGAAACCATGTTCTCCCCATATCTGCCTTTTTTATCCTTGCCCAACTCTAGTTCATCATGCCCTGATAGTTGAATGGCAAGTCTCCCATGATTTACCTTCTCCCTCAGCTTCTACTTTTTTCATGCCCTCCTTCTTCTGTGTCTTAGACTGACTGTCTAAAGCACTGCCCCTGTGGATAGTGTTGACTTGTGTGGCTGTAGAATATTGGGAATATTCCCACTATAAGAAAGAAACTTCAGCCAGTTATTGGTAGAGCTGAGCCTCAAACTTGTCCTTCTGACTTCCTATCCTGTTTTTACTCCCTCCCTGGCCTGAGTTTCCCATTCCCCGGCAGAACAAATGTCTTCAATGATTTTGACACAACAGCATGTACTCCCAAAGGGATTTCACAGCACTTTACTCTCATCATTAAAGAATTTAGTCCTGTAATACTGGAGGCAAACGTTCTTCCTCTTAGCTCTACATTCTTGTCCTTTGCAGACCTGTAGGTATTTTAGCTGAATCAGGACAGACTTGCTGAGGATCAACTAATCTTGTAGTGAGAGGGGATGAGCTGGCCGGGAGATGTGGTGTTCAATGTGGGCAGGATTTAATAAAACTGGACCATTCAACATAACAACATTAAAGCACACTTTTTAAAAAGTCCCTAAGGCCGGGCACAGTGGCTCACACCTGTAATCCCAGCACTTTGGGAGGCCGAGCCAGGTGGATCACCTGAGGTCAGAAGTTCGAGACCAGATTGGCCAACATGGTGAAATCCCACATCTACTTAAAAAAAAATACAAAACTTAGCTGGGCGTGGTGTCAGGCACCTGTAATCCCAGCTACTCACAAGGCTGACACAGGAGAATCACTTGAACCTGGGAGGCGGAGGTTGCCGTGAGCCAAGTTTGCGCCACTGCACTCCAGCCTGGGTGACAAGAGTGAAACTCCATCGCAAAAAAATAAAATAAAATTTAAAAGACCCTAAAAACGGGAAAAATAGATACTGGGGACTACAAGGGGAGGAGTGTGGGGGCTGAAGGTTGAAAAAGGACCTGTTGGGTACCATCCTCGCTGTCTGGGTGACGGGTTCAGTTGTACTCCAAACCTCAGCATCGCACACTATGACCTCGTAGCAAGCCTGCACATGTACACCCTGAATCTAAGAGGTGAAATATAAAGATATATGTGTGTGTATATATATCTAAATAAAAAAAAATATGTCCCAAATCCTCTCATCATGAAGGGGTCCATAACATTGGGTGCTTACCATGTGAGATACTTGATGTGTTTTCAACCTACGTAATGTGCCGGGCAACCCTGTGATGTAGTTCTTATTGTTATTTTGATTTTGCAGAGGAGAAAACCGAAATATCTTTAAATACCTGACCAAAGTCCCCAGCTAGGAAATGGTGGAGCTGGGTTTTGATCCCAGACAAAGCCGGCTGGCTCCGAAGCCTTTGCGCTCAATTCCTGTGAGTTCTGCCACACAGTGAAGGAAAATTAATCAGAACAATGCTTCTTGTATATTTTTCTTACAGTTCCAGCCCAGAAATAAACATTTCCCCATCAATTCAATCATAGTGTACACATCATTTTGTTTCCTGTAATTTTACTTAACATTATTTTATAAACATTATTTTATGTTAATTATCTTGGTGATACAATGATTAAGCGATGTTCTAAATATATAGTTATGTAATAACTATATATATTGAAGTATATCTATGTAATTTTACTTAAATGATTACTTAACCATTTATTCATTTCATCTCATTTATTCTGCAAATGTTTAATAAATACCTCCTCTGTGCCAGGCAATAGGCTAGGTACTAGGTACATAAAAATAAATTAGGCATATTCTATTTTCTAAAGACATTCACAGGTTTACACGGGACATTGTAGCAGATAAAAAAGGGTGATGAGTTCGGTTCTAGAGATGTGCCCCGAGTATTCTATGAAGAAAAGGAGTTTGGGAGCTGGGGGTGGGAATATCCTTACTCTATAGTCTCTGGGGGGCTGGTTCCTTTCAGGGAAGGTGCAGGCAGAGTGAGTGGAATATTGGCTTCAGCATTCAGGATCCTTGGTAAAGCAAGTCCACTCATGAAGCCATGAGCAGAAGGGGCTCTGTTTTCCCACAGTAACATTAACAGTCAGGACAGCTGAGGTTGTGTGACTTCTCAGTGTTTGGTATTTTGTTCCCAAGAATTTGTTGAGTCTGCAGGTTCATGCATTTCCTTCTGTGGGTAATGGACTCTTCTGCCTCTGATCTCCATCACTGTCTTCTGCAAAACTCGACCTTGCATATCCGTTCCTTCTTACCATTCATGTGTCTTCAAACATCTTATGAACTGAAAAATTTCCTTCTCATGTCCCATGTCACGTTCACCTACCAGGGCTGACTTAAGACATTGTATTCTTTACCTAGACTTATAATGAACAAAATACTTACAAATATACTTGATTGCAACATCACGTCTTTTTACATATAGAACTCTTCACAAGGACCTCCTCTGTATGTAATTAATTAACTAATGTTTTTGGAGACTGGGCCTTACTGTGTTTCCTAGGCTGGTCTCGAAATCCCTGGCTCAAGTGATCCTCCCACCTTGGCCTCCTAAAGTGCTGGAATTACAGGTGTGAACCATTACACCTGGCCCTTTGTTATTTAATTTAACATTGTATATCTACTTTGAAAAATGGTAGCTAACATTTATTCAGTAGCTTCATGTACCATACCATGACACTATTCTAAATGTGTTATATGGAGTATCTCATTTAATGTTCATAGTAATCCACTAAGATGGCATGATTATTGTTCCTACTTCACGGGTGAAGAAACTGAGGCCCATGGAGGTTAAGGGGCATGCCCAAGATCATATGGCTGGAAAACAATAGAGCTGGCTGTTTGGAACTTATGCGGTTCTGACTTCAGTGCCCACACACTTGACATTTATGCTGTGTCTGCCTCTCACTAGGTAATGATATTACAGTTTTTCCCTATTAGAAGGCTGCTGGGGACCAGTATATATCCCAGGAATAAGCCCTAGGATCCATACTCTGATTCCTGGTATGGCCCATTAGAGTGGTTGTGCCATGCCAAACATCAAGCCTGCTCTTCTACCTTGGAAGACTTGGCCTGGTATTCCCACCCACAGGCTGTGACCTGAAGTGACCCGAGTTGCTCTATTGCTTGCCACTGGATTCTTTGTTCTTCATGGAACCATGAGCTCTTACAAATATTGGCCAGCAGCTGGGGCAGATTGACTTTTGACTAGGGAGTGAACAGGAAGATGAGCATCTGAAAGTTGCAGGGAAATTCCACTTTGGGGGGTGGTGGTGAGAATTATATCACTGTTCTCTGTTTCTGCATTGCATAGCTTGGTGGCAGGGAGAAAGTCTTGCAACATACGTTTGCCCATTTCTGCTGAATGTTTGATGGTTGTGGTGGGCAGTGGAGATGGGAGATATACCTGGAGCAGTAAAAGCCCCAGTTCTGAGATGATGTGGCCGGGCAGACATTGGAGGCAGAAGATGCCCCCACATCACTTGGATGGGTATATTTAAAATGTCCTAGAGCAGGAAGTCTTAGCACATGGTACCCAGGCCTGCGGCATCGGCATCACTTGGAACCTGTTAGAAACACAACTTCTTGGGCCCCAGCCTGGACCTACAGATTGAGAAACTCTGATGATGGGATCCAGCCATCTGAGGTGTAATAAACCGTCTAGGTGATTCTAGTGCAGGCATATGTTTGAGAACTACTGACCCAAAGCCAGACATGTATTCTATAATTCTTTTTTTTTTTTTGAGACAGAGTCTCGCTCTGTCGCCAGGCTGGAGTGCAGTGGCGTGATCTTGGCTCACTGCAATCTCCACCTCTCGGGTTCAAGCAATTCTCCTGCCTCAGCCTCCTGAGTAGCTGGGACTACAGGCATGCACCACCACGCCCAGCTAATTTTTCTATTTTATTAGTAGAGACAGTGTTTCACCATGGTGGCCAGAATGATCTCTATCTCTTGACTTTGTGCTCTGCCCGCCTCGGCCTCCCAAAGTGCTGGGATTACAGGCGTGAGCCAGCATGCCCGGCCTAATTCTTATTTTAAATTCAGAAATCCAAAATAGTTTGCTTTTTATTTTATAAATCATGCAATATTCTTCCAGAAAAATTAGGAGTTGCTGAAAGAATTTTTTACACAATTGTCTACCAGTCTTATTTCTTAGAGGAAGATATTCATGATTAGGTTTTTGGTATATTTCTCTCTAGACCATTTTCTATGCCAATCATAATAAGGTTATCACTAGTTTGCCTTAATTTCAATGAGTTGATCTGAGTCCGCCTGGACTCAAGTGAGAAGAGAAGGGAGGAGGCAAGGGTGAGGTACCTGCCTGGTGGTGGAGCTGGAATCTCTGGGAGAGGAGGGTGGAGTTTTTGACTCTGAGAGCTCTTGTGCCGGCCATGGACTGTGGGTGGGAGAGGAATCGGATAGAGCTCTGGAGCCAGGAGGTGCTTGCAAATCTGTCCTAAAGGCAGTGACCTCAGAAGCTCTAATCTGTCTGTGACTACGTTACCATCTCTATCATTCTTGTTAGATGGGATAAGATTAATGTCAGCTCAGAAATCATCCCAATAATCAAAATATGTGAAGGGTTGTCATGGGGAAGAGGGATTAATCTCTCAAAGATCACAGGAGAAGTGGAAGGCTCTTTCAGGGGAGGGAAGGGAGAGGGAGGGATGCTGGCTGGGACAGATTTTAACTCAGGGCCAGAAAGAGCCCTTGCAGTCAGAATGAACCAATGATGGAAGCACTGCGGGTGGAAGTGGATGGAGAGCTCCTGGCCTGAGACCTGCTGTTCCTGAGGATGAGTTGCAGACAGACATCACGCCAGCAAATGTAGCTGCAGGTGTGCTCTGTATGGCCAACACAGTGCGACATTTAAATCTGGAAATTTTACCTAAAATCCCAATGTCTGGTGTCTCTGGACAACCAGGACCTCTGGAAACACAAATGTCATCTTCCCACGAGGCAACAAGCCACGGGGGTTGAGCAGTGGCCGCCCCTTTGATGAGGCACGCGCACTCCAATTTGCTGCCCCACCATTTGCTCTTCTTTCTGTGATACTAACACTGAGTGACAGGTGCCAACGATCATTTCCTGTGTGTTTTTATTTTCCTACATTCAGCCTCCTTCATGTATCCATATCAATAAGTAGCATAATGTAGTATTTAAGGGAATGGATTCTAGAGGCAGATTGCCTGGGTTCAGAGGCTGCCTCTGTCCCTTAGAGGCTGTGTGACATTGGACTAGTTACTTAATCTCTCTGTGCATTCTATTTCCTCAACTTTAAAATTCATAAAACAGGCTTGCCTGGAGGAGCTGATGTGTTAATACCGGTAAGGTTCACAGAATAGTGGTAGTCAGTTACTATCAACAAAGTGTCTCCCCCCGACCCCTGAGACAGAGTCTTGCTTTGTCACCCAGGCTGGAGTCCAGTGGTGCAATCTTGGCTCACTGCAACTTCTGCCTCCCTGGTTCAGGCAGTTCTCCTGCCTCAGCTTCCTGAGTAGCTGGGATTATAGTCGCATGCCGCCACACTTGGCTACTTTTTGTATTTTTGGTAGAGATGAGGTTTCATCATGTTGGCCAGGCTGGTCTCAATCTCCTGACCTCTTGATCCACCTATCTCAGCCTCCCAAAGTGCTGGGATTACAGGCAAGAGCCACCACGCCCAGCCCAACAAAAGTTTTAATTGTCACTACTAGTGATAATTATTACTACTCTTATCCACTATGTATAATACATTGCATTATATCCCTTCCGTGTGAATATATGCGTTATTGACTACTGATTTTGTATCTTTTAGTGTGTCTCTCTTGCTTCCATACTGTGGGTCCAATGTCTTTGGAGTGAAACATGGGGCAGTTTCCTGGCTAAATTAAACATTTTATTATTTGAGACAGGCAGTTTTCTTGAATCCTGGCCATGTCGAGGATTTCAGCTTAACTCATTCAAGAGTAGTGCTATCCTGCGCTGCTGGTAGGGGTTTTGGCAATCCACTTGTACAAAGCTCATGGGAGTGGAGGCACAGTCTGAAGTGTGTGTATAGAAGTTCTTTGCAAAACAGTCAGTGGACATCACAGCATTGTGGCTAAGGGTCTGGGCTCTAGACTTTTACTCAATTCCAGCTGCTTTTTGTCTGAGATACGGCCTGGGACAACTCTCTTAGCATCTCTGAGTGTCAAGTGTTCATGAGTAGAATGAAGGCACTGGGACCTTACGAGCTCACG
This sequence comes from Cacajao melanocephalus, assembly GCA_963573385.1. Lineage (NCBI taxonomy): Eukaryota > Metazoa > Chordata > Mammalia > Primates > Pitheciidae > Cacajao > Cacajao melanocephalus. The sequence goes on from CAUYLG010030971.1 coordinate 7,268, forward strand.
TCAGTGTCGAATGAGGTATGTGCATGTAGGAGGCTGGCACACTACAGATGTGGCAGTTTTGTGCCTCTTTTTCTGTTTCCTAAGGGAAAATGAAGGGCCTGCCATGGTATGAACTTGAACTTGAGCTTGTCATCTTCTGATAAGGAGCAGATGGTCTCCATTTCAGATCATCCAGGAGCCTGGGAAGATGAGCTGGTTATTCAGTGTGAGCTCTGCTATGGTCATGTGCTCTGAGTTCAGACACCAGTTTTGGGCTTTCTCAGGTAAGAGCTTCGTCCCAAACCCTGGCCCCGAACACGAATGCAGGTCCTAGTGCCTAGAGCAGTGACTGGCATAGTCAGTACTTGTGGACTAAATGAATGCATGGGGAAATAAATGGATAGTACCGTTAGTGTCAGCAGCAGACAGGACAAAACACCCTATTTCTAAACATGAGCACAACTCACTTCTCCAACCATTTATTCAGAAGGTGCGAATGCAAGGACAAGCAACGAAATGCCCTTTGGAGTCTAAAGTGATGAATTCAGAAGTCTGCACTCTGTGTGAATCGCATAGGCCACATTACCTATCCAAGCCTCAGTTTCCGTTTTGCAAGATGGAAATGGGACAACCAAACTGTTGTGGGGATTAAACATGATTTTAGGACAAGGTCTTGAACATAATAACTGCTCAATAAAGTTTGGTTTCCTTCCCCTCCCTCTGTTGTTTTAAAGTGAAAGGAGAGTTATGGCCTCTGAATAATCATTTTTTATATATGAATTAGTAAAGAAGCTCATGGTTAAATATATCCCTGTAATAACCCTCACAAACTCATTTCATTCAATCATTCATTCATTCATCCAATTTTTCTTGCTCTCTTTTTTTTCTTTCAAGGTCTGGCTATATTGCCCAGGCTGATGTGCCATGATATGAGTATAACTCACTGCAGCCTCAACCCCCTGGACTCAGGCAATCCTCTTGTCTTAACCTCCTAGTTGATAGGGTTACAGGAACATGCTACCATGCCTGGCTAAGGTTTTAATTTAAATTTTTTTTTTTTTGGTAGAGATGGAGTCTTACTATGTTGTCCAGGTTGGTCTCAAACTCCTGGCCTCAAATCATCCTCCTGCCTTCACCCGTTTTTTCTTTCATTTATTCACTCATTCATTCTTTTCACAGGGGCACCCTTTATATCACACCCTTTGTATAAGCACCCTTTCTCTTTTTTTAGGCAAAGTCTCACTTTGTCACCCAGGTTGGAGTGAAATGGTACAATCTCGGCTCACTGCAACCTCGGCTCACTGCAACCTTGGCTCACTGCAACCTCCGCCTCCAGGCTTCCAGCGATTCTCTTGCCTCAGTCTCCCAAGTAGCTGGGATTACAGGTACCTGCCACCACACCTTGCTCATTTTTGTATTTTTAGTAGAGATGAGGTTTCACCATGTTGGCCAGGCTGGTCTTGAACTCCTGACCTCAAGTGATTCACCCATCTCAGCCTCCCAGACTGCTAAAATTACAGATGTGAGCCACTGAGCCCGGCCACAAGCTTCCTTTCTATGAAAAACAATCCCTCTTCGAGGAGCTGGGCTTATGAAAATAAATAATATCAATATTTATTACTTGAGGACTTTACATTCTTTTGAGCAAGAAAGAAAACAGTTATCTACAACATAACTTGATCAGGTGATGTATCTGATGGAAGCCTGCTTCAACCTTGCAGCTGTTGCATAATTGCATCATTTCTCAACTCCTGCAATCTGTTTTTCACTCATTGTTTATCCTCCTCCCACCCAAACATTGCCTTCAGCAAGACACAGACATTCTTGCAGAGGCTAGTTTTTAGTAAAATTCTCTGTTGGGCTGATGGTTCAATTGCTGAGATTAATATTGAGCTCACCATGTTTCTTGGCCCCCTCAGGGCTCAGCAGTAGATGCCTTCAGTGAGGGGAGGGAGAAAGCTGTTTAGCTATTCATTATCATCAACTCTTCCATCCATCCTTTGTTATTATTGTATCATTAATGGTCTGGAGCTGGACTGCTGGCGTTCAAATCCTGACTCTGCTACTTCCTAGCTATAGGACTTTCTTGAAATTCCTGAACTGGGCTTCAATTTTCTAATCTACAAAATGAGGTGGTAAGAGTGGTTGTGTTAGCTATTATTGCTCTGTAACAGGTGGCTTTAATTTCTAGCTATTGTTTTGTAACAGGTGGTTGTATTACCTATTATTGCTGTTTAACAGGTGGCTGTTTTAGCTAGCTACTGCTCTGTAACAGGTGGTTGTATGGGCTAGCTATTGCTGTGTAACAGGTGGTTGTATTGGATAGCTACTGCTGTGTAACAAGTTACCCCAAAACTTGGTGGTGAAACAACAATATTAATCATCACACAGTTTCTGTTGGTCAGAAAGCCAGGCACTACTTCCAGGCCTCTCTTAAGGCCACATTCAAGGTGCTAACCAGTGCAGTTATCTTAAAGCTTGAAGCAGAGCAGCTTCCAAGCTCACTCAAGAGGGTGTTGTCAAGATTCCCTTCCTTGTGGGTTGTTGGACTAAGGGTCTCAGTTATTCCCAAGCTGTTGGCCAGAGACTTGACTTGTTTTCTTTCCACATGAATATCTGCATAGGGCAGCTCCCAGCATGTCAGCTTGATTCATCAGAGCAAGCAAGTGAGAGGATGAGAGAGAGAGAGAGAGTGCCAGAAAGAAGGCCCAGGCTTTGGTAACCTAATCTCAGGGATGACATTCCATCATTTTTGCATATTCTATTTATTAGAATTAAGTCTTTAGGTCCAGCCCACACTCAACAGGAGGGGATTATGCAGGTTCTGAATGTGAGGAGGGAGGGGGATCCTTGGGAGCCTTCAATGCTGCCAGCCATTGTGGCTGTGAGGATTAAATGAGTTATACACGGAGTGCATTTATAGGAGTGTCAGGAACATAGTTCACACTCAGTAACTCTATTAGCTATTGTTATTACTACTACTCTGATTATTATTTATGTCATTTTTCCCAGCAAATATTTATTGAGGTTCCTACTAGATCAAATACACCCTTCTCATTGCCATTGGGGATTATTAGAGGAAGGACTGGGAATAGGTGAATTATCAGTGGGTTCCTCCTGAAAGAGCTCCCTATGCACTGAGGGATGGATGTTCATTTAAAAAATAAAGACCACAGAGTAGGACATGATTGTCGTGCTGTCAGGGGAAGGCAGAGATGCAGAGTTCTGAGGTCCTGGATGTGCACAGGCATTGGCAATTGTTCAGTTGGTCTGGAAAGCAGGACAGTTCAAGGTTGGAAAGTTAGGTTAGTGCCAGATTGTGACAGGAGTTTGGAGTTCATTTCCTATGAAATGGAAAGCCATGAAGAATTTTTTTTTTTTGAGATGTAGTCTCACTCTGTCGCCCAGGCTGGAGTGCAGTTGCATGATCTCGGCTCACTGCAACCTCTACCTCTCTGGTTCAAGCAATTCCCCAGCCTCAGCCTCCTGAATAGCTGGGATTACAGGTGCACACCACCACTCCTGGCTAATCTTTTTGTATTTTTAGTAGAGGTGGGGTTTCACCATGTTGGCCAGATTGGTCTCGAACTCCTGATCTCAGGCAATCTGCCCACCCCGGCCTCTCAAAGTGCTGGGATTACAGGCCTGAGCCACCACGCCTGGCTGGAAGCATTTTTAAGATGAGGAATGCCGTAGGCATAGATGTATGGCATAGAAGAAAGGGGACAAGATGAGAGGCATCAAAGCCATATATTAAAGCTCAGAAAAGAGGATATCTTTCCTGCCTGTAACAATGTGGCAGAAGAAAATCCAGTGTGAAATCCAGCTGTTTCTCCTTCAAGACCTTTCTTCAAGATGTGCCATAAAGAGATCACCATTCTTTTCTTCCCAGTCTGTTTCTTTGCCACTGGAAAATAATCACAAGAACTTGGAGTTCTCACACTTAGTTCTGTGACTTTGGGTGTATTGTTTAACCTTCTGTGCCTCAATTTCCTCCTCTGAAAGTGGAATGATTTCACTGACCTTGAATACTTTGACAATTATGTACATGTGCCCACACCCCCACACAAATTCTGCTATTAATTGGGTACTTTTAAATAACTTAACAATTTTATGAGCTTTTCTTACCCTCATTATATAGGTGAGGAAACTGAGACTCAGAAAGGTTATTTGACTTGCTAATAAGTGGCAGAGCACAATCCCAAGCTATTTGACTTCATAGCCCGTGTACCTCATCACTCTGCTGCAGTGCCCAATGGCTAAATGCTTAATAAACGGCCCCCTCCTTCTCAGAGTAAAATAAATGTATGTATGTCTGCATGAGAATTATACATACAAGACACCTGCTCTTAAGCAGGGACAGGTCAGACTTAGCCCAGCTCCCTGCCCAAATCTGACCAGAGATGAGGCTCTTACATACACTCGTTACACGATGGAAAGAATTTCAAATGTATACATTATCCATAGTTTTTCATAATCTGCCACCCTCTCTTTCTGATAACTCACCTTTACATTTCTCTTAGCTGTATTTATCTAATATGCTTTTATCAGCTATGAAGCCATTAGTTGTTACTCTTTTATCCAATACTAGATTTTGCAAATCATCAAAGCTCTGCATGGTCTCCAGGATCATTTGTCTCTAAAGCTATTTTTAATGTCCCCTCTGTGACATCTTAGATAGTATTATAGGACGTGGAGGTGCTAAGCTGCTTAGTCATTTTTCAACACCACATCCTAGGAATGCCTCTGTTACGAAAATTGTGTTGAAATTGAGGCTTAGAAACTAAATGATGCAAATTCCCCTAGAGAGGTCCTTTAATCTGGATTTGAGGATGGTAAACATGTCCTGGTTGAGAAGCCAGCAAAGGAAGACGCTAGATCCTTAGAGCTCATGACAATGAAGAAACTCTCCCCTTTAGAGAGTGCTTGGGTGCCTTTGAAGATGATATTCCAAAAACATAGCATGGAATTTTTCCTCCAAGGGTAAGCAATAATAGCAGTTATCTGCGAGACCAAGCGTGATAAGCAATGTTAATTTTCTTTGTCAATTTTTATTTTCTGAATTTTCTATAATGAAAATATTATAATTTTTATAAGAAACTGTATTTAGAACATGTCATTTTAAGCAATGACATACTTCTGGTTCTTAAATAACTTGTAATGGGAGAGCATTGACATATTCCAAAGTACGGAATGACATGAAAGTACCATAATGTTTGGACTTAATATAGCTAAACCAGACACTTACTTTCTTTTGCTCTTCCCAAACTTTCTCCGGTGTTGACTTCCCCATCTCAGTAAATAGCCAATCCAATCATCCAATTGCTTGGGTCAAATTCCTTGGAATCATCTTCGACTTCTGTTGCTACCATTTACATCTAGTAATACATCAGCAAATCCTGATATTTTGAAAAATATCACCCTGGAATACTACAAAGTCATAGAAAAGAATGAAATCACATTCTGTGCAGTGATATGGTTGCAGCTTGAAACTGTGATCCCAGGCAGATTAATGCAGGAACAGAATACCAAATACTGCATGTTCTTACTTATAAGCAGGAGCTAAACATTGGTTGTACATGAACAAAAAGAAGGGAAGAGTGGACACTGGGCCCTATTAGAGGCGAGGAGGGAGGGATGGGGTTAAGGACTGAAAAATTACCTGTTGGGTACCATACTCACTACCTGGGTAGCAGGATCACTCATACCCCAAACCTCAGTGTCATACAATATACCCATATGTTGGGTATATTGGTAAGTTTGGGAAGAGCAAAACAAAGTAAGTGTCTGGATTGGATATATTAAATCCAAACATTATGGCACTTTCATGTCATTCTGTAATTTGGAAAACCTGCACATGTACCCCATGATTCTAAAGGAAAGGTTGAAATAACAAAAGAAAAGAAAAATATCTAGGTACGTCTTTCCATCATAACCTCACTGGTCTGAGCCAGCATCATGTCTTGCCTAGAATATTAGAGTTGCCTCTTCATTGGTCATCTTGCCCCTCCTCCAAGGCACTCTTCTCATAGGAAGAGAAATCCTCTCAAAATGTTAAGTCCAAGCGTGCCACTTCTCTGTCAAATCTCTTTAAGAGCTTCTCATCTCCCTCAGAATAAAATTCAAACATTAAGTGTTCTTCAGAAGCCTGATTCTTGCAAATGGCGACAGTGGCTAAATTGCATTATATATCATAATTTATTTGTTTCCCAATTGTTGGACTCCCCATTCCTGTTTATTAATAGTACACTGTGATGCACAGAAACGTGGGTTCCTCTCTGCATCTCAGATAATGTATCTAAGGTGGATCCTTAGAGGTAGAATTAGTGTTATTTAGGAAGGAAGGAAGTTGAGTAATGCTGCCAGCTTAATTTCTTCAAAGTTTGTCCCAGTTCATAGTTCCACCAGATATTTCTGAGAGTATTTGTAAAACTGTACCCTCAACAGCAGTGAATTTTAAACATTTGTCTAGTATTAATTAGATTAAAAACATGATTCTATATGTGACTTTTTAACCTGAATTTCATTTATTAAAACTGGTTCATATTCCTTGCTTTAAAATTCTCACTGATGTTTCGTGGATTGTTTGTTGTTATACTCTGCTCATATTTCTCCAGGGGTATCAGTTTATCTCTCGTCTTTTCTTTTCTTTTTTTGAGTTGGAGTGTCACTCTGTTGCCCAGGCTGGAGTGCAGTGGTGCGATCTCGGCTCATGGCAACCTCTGCCTCCTTGATTCAAGTAATTCTCCTGGCTCAGTCTCCTGAGTAGCTAGGACTACAGGTGCGAGCCACCACACCTGGCTAATTTTTTAAATTTTTAGTAGAGATGGGTTTCACAGTGTTAGCAGCATGGTTTCAATCTCCTGAGCTAGTGATCTCTCCGCCTCGGCCTCCCAAAGTGCTGGGATTAGAGGTGTGAGCCACCACTCCTGGCCCATTTATTTTCTTTTTTTGAGATAGGGTCTCACTCTGTCACCCAGACTGGAGTGTAGTGGTGCCATCATGGCTCACTGCAGCCCCAAATTCCAGGGCTCAAGCGACCTTGCCACCTCTGCTTCCCTAGTAGCTGTGACTACAGATGCATACCACCATGCCCATTCATTTCTTGATTGTACTCATCATGGACTCTTCAGAAGATCTTTGGTGCTTCCTGCAAACATGTTTGTGGAAGGCGTGGTTGGTGTGTGGTGGTGAGGGTTCTATTTAGACGCAATGTCTAGAATAGAGTGAATGACAGCTTCTATCCACAGCTCTACTGCATCCTACCTGGGCAAACCAGGCCACAGAAGGCACTATCTAAAGTTTTGCTTCCAGATCAGTAAAATGAGTCTAGGAGCAGTACCTACTTATTTTCTGGAGTCAGAATTGGCAAAGTCTTTCTGTAAAGGACCAGAGATAATACACGTTATTGCCTTTGAAGGCTACACAGTCACCATTCTGAGGACTCAACTCTGCCCTTGCAATGCAAGAGGAGCCGTAGATGGCATGTAAATGAGGGGGTGTGGCTGTTTCAACAAACTTTTCTCTGAAAGGTGAATTGCATATAATTTTCACGTCAAACAATATTTGTCTTAAAAATTTTTTTTAACTATTTAATAATGTAAAAACCACCCTGAGTTCACAGCTACAGTTTGTGGGCCCCCCTTCCAATGTCTTGTTGGGGTTGAAATGAGAAGATATTTGTAAGTAAGTTGACTGTTACATTGTACAGACTAAGTACTGAGCATATGTCATTATTGTTCTTCTTATATTATAATTTTTCAATATATTACCAGAGTTTTCACTTTTAAAATGATGACTCATTCTTGCTTTGTGTGCTTGCTGGAGCATGACTTGAATGGTGTAATCTGTGTGGACATCCTTGGTCCATCATAGGCATTGAATGCTTTTATTTCCCTTACCTTGTGTAAATGGGGATAATAGGCCTCATACCTCATTCTTCCCACCTTCATTCTGTGCTCCAATTGCACTGAAACCTTTTTAGTTCTCTGAGCACATCATGCCCTCTCTAACCTTTAAATTCTCATCACACCTATATCTTAATTCTTTAAACTTGTCACAGTCTGTTTCCTCTCAATGAATAATACAGACCCCTAGGACCTCAAAGGTCTTTACATATCTATCATTGTAATATCCAATCCAAAGTTTCTTTTTAAATGGTTTCCCCCATAGAATCACATCCAAGTTGTCTGAACTTGCCCTTGAATGATTTTGAAAACCTCATTCCCAAACATAACACTATTAACACCATGGCAAGTCTGAAGTTTCTTTGGAATTCAAATCCCCAGTCCCAAGATACTTGGCCTATAAAAAGAAAGAGGAAGGACATTGTTTATTCTTTAATTAAAGCCGTAGCAACCACAGCTGTTGACAGTCTGATTTAAGCTCCTCTGTGGGGACGAGGTGGAACACCAAGCACTTCTGAGTGGGTGCCTTGCTGTGTCCAGTACTGTCAGATACAGATTGCTGCCCCCTGCCTGGAGCCCTCAGCTGGAGATCTTTCTTGGAGATGGGCAAGTTGTAATGAAAAAAAAATCAAGGCTTTTGGAGAGAGACTGATCCAGGTGTGCAATCGGCCCTACTGCTTATTCCTTGTGTAATCTCAAGCAAGTACCATCACATTTTTGAACACCTATTTCTTCATCTGGAAGATGGAGATAAAAATGTCTACCGTGCAAGAATGTGATAGAGGAGAACAAAGCAATATCTTTGACACAAAATAGATACTAAGCCTAGTAGCTACTAACTGTACTGTTTTAGCCAAACTGACTTTGCATTAAAGATAGGGGTGTGGGTTGCCATATAATATACAATGATCTGGGACAGTGACACATGGTTCTTCTAGCCTCAGAAATCCTAACTGTTAGAAGAAAGAATGGTGCTATTTTCTAAAGCAAGGGCCAGCAAACTTACTTTCTGTAAAAAGGACTGAAGAGTGAACATTTTAGTCTTGGCTAAAATAGTAGTCTCTGTTGTAACTACTCAGCTCTGCCCTTGAAGTGGAAAATCACCATAGACAATACCAAATGTGCATGTCTGTGTTACAATAGAACTGTATGACAAAGACAGATGTGACTGGATTTGTCCAGGGGCCACAGCTCACCAACCTCTAGTCTAGACCGTATGGCCTGCGGAATAGTAACAATTCCAGAACCCAATGTGAATAGAACAGTGTCTACATCTCATGTGCTTTGTTGGTCAAGTGGGTGATCTGGAGCAAGTCAAACCTTAATTTTCTCATCTGAGTTACTGTCTTCTTTAAGAATGCTGTGCCAAAATTCAGATTGACACAGCCACCAAGTCACAGCACTCTTTATATGGCTGTGACTTCCTAACGATCAGAAACAGAAGTTTGCCTGGCTGACTTCCTAACGATCAGAAACAGAAAATGCAGAGAAAGGCAGAAAAAGCAGAGCAAGGCTCAGGCAAGGCGAGGAGGAAGCCCCGAATGAGAGGAGCTGCGACCTGCAGACATAGTTAGCCACAGGACAGTGACAACGTGGGAGCTACAACTCTACCAAATGCCATCTTTGATGTGTTCTCTCTCTTAAGTGCTTGATCCTGCTTCCAGCTTTGCACTGGATGTCTCTTCTTGGATGTTTTGTAACAGGGGTCTCCAACCCTCGGGCCGTGGACCCAACCAGTACCTCTCCATAACTTGTTAGGAGTGGCCCACACAACAGGAGGTGAGTGGCTGGTGAGGGAGTGATGCTTCATCTGTGGGTACAGCCACTCCCCACTGCTCGCATTACCACCTGAGCTTCAGCTCCTGTCAGATCAGCAGAGGCATTAGATTCTTACAGGAGCGTGAGCACTATCGTGGACTGCACATGTGAGGGATCTGGGCTGCGTTGCGTGCTCCTTATGAGAATCAAATGCCCAAAGATCTGTCACTGTCTCCCATCACCTCCAGATGGGACCACCTAGTTGCAGGAAAACAAAATCAGGGCTCCCACTGATTCTACATTACAGTGAGTTGTATAATTATTTCAGTATATATTACAATGTAATACTAATTGAAATAAAGTGCACAGTCAGTGTAATGTGCTTGAATCATCCAGAAACAATCCCTCAACATGAAAACATTGTCTTCTACAAAACCAGTCGCTGGTGCCAAAAAATTTGAGGACTGTTGTCCTGTAAGACTCCCAAACTGACCTGGGCACTCCTCCTCCCCCTTACCTATAAGTGACTGCCTTCTCTTCCTCAGTGTTTGGTAATGCCACCTACCCGCTATGCAAATCATGAACCTAATGTCATCCTTGACCCCTCGCCCTTTGTCCATGCCTCTCTCTGAACTCTGCTACCTCCATTCCATTTTCATTGCTACCCCCAGATCCTATCACCTCTCCCTCGGATAATCTCACTACCTCCTTCCTGGTTTTCCTGCCTCTGGTCATGTCCTCCTCCAATCTGTTCTTCACACGGCAAGTGTGGCTATGTTTCTAAAACAAAATCGTGACCTGGAGCGTCTAGCTTAAAATTCTTCAATGGCTTGAGGTTGTCCCCAGGATGAAGTCTAAACCTCCTGGGAGTGACTTTCCAGGCCTTGCGTTCGCTCCAGCTTCATCTGGATCATTCCTAAAATGTACTGTGAATAATACTTTCCTATTGCCAACATGCTCTCAGCCCTCTTCTGGGGACACACCTGTTCCCTATCTTTCCCTGCTTCTCCTGGATAATGTCTCTTTATCCTTCAGAACTTACGGTGGATGTCATTTCGGTGGGAAACTTTCTTCTGATACTGTTTTTCCCTCTAAGGCTGGGTCAAGTTTTCCTCTTTTCGATATCTTGACATCCTGTACTCCCTAACCACAGCATTTATCACCATATATTATCCAGTGAGTTCCACAAAGCCAGCTACTGCTGTATGCTCCACATGCTTGGAATGATGACCATCTCCTGTGGTTCCTGGAAACTACAGGAACTAGTAGAATGGATGGAACCAGCCAGGAGGGTTCAGGCAGAGTCTTCTTCTTCTCTGCCATTCCATGGTATCTCTCCACTTTTGCACTTGCTCATCTAGTGAAACTCCTACTGTCTTAAAGTGCACCCAGATTTGTTTTAATCAGGTATGATAAGACACACAGACAAGGAAATGACCGTCATGAAGGCGGATGCTTACACTCACAGATCCCTAGACACAGGAAGCACACCATGCCGCTCAGGGCCACATGGGGAAGCACCAGGGTCAGGCAGGTGAACAGAGCAAGAGGAAAACCTGTGTGAATGCCTTTAGTGTGGTTTTCATGGGAAGGAATGGGTGAGGCAGGGCAGGCAGGCTCAGCAAGTTTAGGATTGGCTAATTTGAATACTTGCAATGGGCTCTGGGCCATAAGGGTTATTCCTAGTTGTCTGGTATCTGGCTTTAGGATGATTAGGGTAGAGGAATACTGGCTTGGCATGTGAGGGTTCCATAATGAAGGTAGTTTAGAGGCCAGGTGTGGTGGCTCACACCTGTCATCCTAGCACTTTGGGAGGCTGAAGCGGGTGGATCACTTGAGGTCAGGAGTTTGAGACCAGCTTGGCCAACATGGTGAAACCCTGTCTTTATAAAAATATAAAAATTAGATGGGTGTGGTGGCACATGCCTGTAATCCCACGGGAAATCTCTTGAACCCGGGAGGCTGAGGTTGCAGTGTGCCGAGATCATCCTATTGCACTTCAGTCAGGAGGACAAGACTGAAACTCTGTCTCAAAAGAAAAAAGAAGGTAGTTTAGGGATTTGGGCTCAGGATTGGCTGGTTTCCATATGAAAGGTGCGAGTTATTTGCTATCGTTAGTAATTAGCTTACTCTTGGAGACGCAAGACCCCAGGATGACAAAGCATCAAAATAGAAAAACATGCTTAATACACCTGCCTTTATTTCACCTGAGCTCAGATCTCTTCCTCAGGCTAGATTATTAATCACACCTAGCACACTATACCTTTTCATCATACTGCTGATGTAATGATGGAGTTCTTAGAATAAACATTTGTATCCCACAAACCTTTGGACTATAAATTTAAGTGGAAAAAGACGTGAGGTGCAATTCTCTTTGTAGTATCCCCAGCCTAGCACATGGTAGGCACTCGATAAAGACTTTTTTGGTAGGCACTCAATAAAGACCTTTTTTTTTTTTTTTGAGATGGAGTCTCACTCTGTTGCCAGGCTGGAGTGCAGTGGTGCAATCTCGGCTCACTGCAACCTCTGCCTGCCAGGTTTAAGCAATTCTCCTGCCTCAGCCTCCCTAGTACCTGGGACTACAGGTGCCCGCCACTGTGCCAGCCCCCACACCCGGCTAATTTTTGTATTTTTAGTAGAGACGAGGTTTCACCGTATTGGCCAGTCTGGTCTCAAATGCCAGACCTTGTGATCCACCTGCCTCGGCCTCCCAAAGTGCTGGGATTACAGGCATGAGCCATCGCGCCCGGCCAATAAAGACTTGCTAAATGAACTGCTTGATCTTGGAGACTCAATCTCTTACTGGTAAAATGGAGATAACAAGAATACCTACATTTCAGATCATAAACGGAACACATTCTGCATGTCTGTAACATGAAGTTGGTGCTCAACAGATGGCCCCTGGCCTCATGAAACCTCCTTAACAGCGGCAGCCACTTTCCATGGGGAATCTAGGCAATTGTACATGCTCGTGGAGCAGCATAGGTGTGTATGTTCACATACTGACACACACATGCACGTATGCACGGGGTTTCCGTCACGTGCCCAGTAGCCCTCATTTGCACCAACAGGTTGCACCTTTGGGAAAATTTCCTCAGGAGAATGAAAAGCATCTAGCTTGGCCCAGGATGTACCCCCAGTTGCTGGAGGACTGCAGGAGAGACAAATCGCTGGTTCCATCTTCATTGGGTTCTCTGCTCTTCACTCACTCAGCTGTATTTTGAATTCTTTGATGTTCTAATAGTTTCTCTTTGACAAATAGCCATCCCAGTGCCTTCCAAAAGCCCCAGGAAGAAAGTTGGACCATGTCTGTTAAAACATCTTGAGTCAGGGCACCATCTGGCAACCTGTGTAGGATAATCCCGACTCTTTCACCTCAATCTCTCTTCCTTTGTCACAAACAGGTGTCTGGATTTACTTTCTGGGGCCAAATGCCTCCCTAGCCACAGCTCTATCAATAAAATAGAACTGACCATGGTGCTTCCCTGTTTAAAAGCTTCATTGTGGTCAGGCACAGTGGCTCACACCTGTAATGCCAACATTTTGGAAGGTCAAGATGGAGAGATCACTTGAGGCCTGGAGTTTGAGACCAGCCTCGTCAACATAGTGAAACCATATCTCTACAAAAAAGAATTTTTTTTAAACTAGTAGGGTATGGTGGTGTGTGCCTGTAGCCCTAGCTACTTCGGAAGCCAAGGTTGGAGGGTCACTTGAGGCCAAGACTTCAAGGCTGCAGTGAGCCATGATCGCACCACTGCACTCCAGCCTGGGCCACAGAGTGAGATCCTGTTTCAAACAATGACAAGAAAAAAACCAAAACCTTCAATTATTGTTTAAAAACCTGTGTCTCCAGGATGAAGTCCTAGTCCGCAGTCTGAAACAACCACTTACTTATTTAGAAATATTTATTGAACACTAGCTGGGTGGCAGGTACTTTTCTGGGCACCGAGGGTATAAAAGTGAAGAAAACAGGTAGCAGCCCTACCCTCATGGAGCTTACATTCCCATGGAAGGAGGTGAATGATATCTAATAAATAAGTGAATATTTACTGTGTGTATGATGGTAAGTGCTAGAAGAATGAGTAGAATGGAGAGTGATGGGGAAAAGAATGAGGTTTCTTTCAGATCCCTCCTCTGTAGAAGCCCAGACGTCTTGTTCAGGCTCACTTTCCACTCCAACCTGCTTCTACTCCAGCCCTAGCCATGCTTTCACTCTTCCGTAAGTGTGTCCAGGGCTCAGACTGAGGTAGAACACCATCCCTTGCTGAATATGACCTTAGGCTTAATCTCACCTATAAAATGAAGATAATAACACCTAAATCTCAGGATTTTTTTTTTTTTTTTTTTTGGAGATAGAATCTCACTCTGTCACCCAGGCTGGAGTGCAGTGGTACAATCCTGGCTCACTGCAACCTCCGCCTCCCGGATTCAAGTGATTCTCCTGGCTCAGCCTCTCTAGGAGCTGGGATTACAGCCATGCGCCACCATGCCCAGCTGATTTTTTTATTTTTGTAAAGACAAGGTTTCACCATTTTGGCCAGGCTGGTCTTGAACTCCTGAACTTGTGATCCACCCGCCTCCGCCTCCGAAAGTGCTGGGATTACAGGCGTGAGCCACCACATCCGGCCCTATCTCAGGAGTTTTGCGTGGACATCAAATGAGATGAAGTGCATACAACCCTTACCCTGTGGTTTGTACACAGTATGCATGTTCCCTGTGCCTGGAATCCTCTTCTCTCCTTTTCTGCTTCCTTTTGCAGCAACCCCATCTCCTTTGTGTAATCATTCCCTCCTGGGAAGATTCTAAGCATCCTTTTACTATTTTCCCGGCCACACTTATCTCTGTGTGTCATCATTCGTGGTGGATGGCTGAGTCCCTGGAGGCCAGAGTCAACTCTGTCTTACTCAGCTGTGATTCCCCAGCCCATGGCAGAGTCTAGTCCGCACATAGTCTTGGCTCTGTCAAAGTGTGTTGAATGAATGAATGAAAGTGTGAAGTGCATGTCATGTCATGTATGTCATTTGCCAGCCTGTGAGTCAGGTTTCTGAAAACCCAGAGGCATGGACTCACACAGATAGCACTTTCAGGGTTAGAGGTTTATTAAAGGACAGCGTGGGGCTGTGGGGGTTGCCTGGCAGCTTCTTTTCCCTTTTCTTTTGTGTGCATGTAGACGAATTTCAGCTTATTTTTTATTTATTTTTATTTCTTTAAATGGACTATGATATTCATGGGCCAGTGACGTTTTGATACATACAATATATCAGATCAGGGTAATTTGTATATCCATCATTTTCAACATGTGTCATTTCCTCCTGTTGGGAATGTTCAGGGTCCTCCTTCTAGCTATTTGAAATGATGTAATTACTATTGTTAACTGTAGTCATCCTGCAGTGCTATAGAACACTAGAACTTATTCCTCCTATCTCACTGTAATTTTGTATCTTTAAAAAAAATTTTTTTTGAGACAGAGTCTCACTGCAACCTCCAACTCCCTGGTTCAAGCCCTCCTGAGTAGCTGGGATTACAGGCACACGCCACCATGCCCAGCTAATCTTTTTTATTTCTGGTAGAGACGGGGTTTCACCATGTTGGCCAGGATGGTCTGGATCTTCTGACCTCGTGATCTGCCCTCCTGGGCCACCCGAAGTGCTGGGATTACAGGCATGAGCCACTGTGCCTGGCCAATTTTGTATCTTTTAACACAGTGGTCCCTAAACTTTTTGGAACCTGGAACTGGTGGAAGACAATTTTTCCGTGGCTGGGAAGGGGGGATGATTTGGGGATAAAGCTGTTCCACCTCACATCATCAGGCATTAGATTCTCATATGGAGCAGGCAACCTAGATCCCTCGCATGTGCAGTTCACAACAGGGTTCGTGCTCCTATGAGAATCTAATGCTGCCACTGATCTGACAGGAGGTGGAGCTTGGGGGGTAATGCCCACACTTCTGCAGCTCACCTCCTGCTGTGTGGCAGGGTTTCTAACAGGCCACTGACTGGTACCAGCCCAGGGCCCAGGGGTTTGGGACCCCTGCTTTAACAGATCTCTCCCTAACTGTCCTTTCTTCTTGTCCTTCCATCCTTAATATCCTCTGTCCTACTTTTTACTTTTAGGAGATCAACTATTTTTAGCTTTCATGTGTAAGTGAAAACATGCAGGAACTTTCTGTTCCTGGTTTATTTCACTAAACATAATGCCCTCCAGATTCCATCCACATTACCATGAATGACAGGTCTTCAGACTTTTTTCTGGCTGCATAGTATTCTACTGTGTATATACACCACATTTTCTTGACGCATTCATCTATTCTCTTATCTTTAGCCCTGCAGTGATTCTGGATCCAAGGGAGACGTGCAACATGTTTCATAGAGAACTGCAGCAGCTGTTCAGATCCTTCCAAGATGGCAAGGTGTGGCAGGCGAACTCCTCTAACCTCTCAGCCCAGCCCCTGGAGAGAGAAAGTCTGAGACTCAGGCTTGGCTGTCTTAGCACCATGCAGGCCATCTTATGGCGGAAGTTGAACGTAGTTATCGAGGGTGCTGGCTCTGAAATTAGCTACTGGCTTACATTTCCAATTCACCAATTACTAATTTTACAACACTGGACAAGTTACTTGAATGTTCTCTGCACCTGTTTCCTTGTTGATAGGATGGTATCTCTTGCTTACCTCACAGGGTTGCAGTGGCTGCGTGAGACCTGACACGTGAAAATACCCAATTCGGTGCCTGGAATTGGAGAGTTGTTCAGTGCAGATGAATTGAGACAATGCGAAGGATGAGTTTCAGAGAAGCTAGGGGATGGTCAGTAGTTGTGGAAGGCAGGGAGAACAGGAGGTGATTTGAGCATTTAGGTGGTTGCTTGCAGTTCCATAGAGAGTGAGTCCAGTGAAGTGGTAGGGTACAAAATATCCCAGAGATGCAAAGCAGCTTGCTTGAGATCACAAACTTGTTAAGGTGGAAGATGGAGCTTGGGTTGAAAGAGGGTTCTCTTACATCAAGTTCATTTTCACCCTTAAACTTCCATAATGCAATACAGCTCTTGACTGTTTCCCTTCCTATTCTCTGGCTCTTCTTTGTGTCCACTTATTTCTTTCCCACATCTTTAAAAATTTATTACTTATTTTTTATTTTTATCATGATTTTTCAAATTTTATTTCTGTTTGTTTGTTTGTTTTTAGAGACAGCATCTTGCTCCATTGCCCAAGCTGGAGTGCAGTGGCGTGATAATGGTTCACTACAGTCTCAGCCTCTGGGCTCAAATGATCCTCCCACCTCTGCCTCTCAGTTACCTGGGACCACAGGTGTGCATCACCATGCCAGGCAATTTTTTGATATTTTGTAGAAAGCAGGTCTCACTGCGTTGCCCAGGCTGGTCTCATGGGATCTTCCTGCCTTGGTCTTCCAAAGTTCTGGGATTACAGGCATGACCCACCATACCTGGCCCTTCCTTTCCCCTTAAAGCCTACATTGCTTAAGGCCCAGTTCTTGGTTTTCATTCTTTTCACTTCTTTTTCATAAGTTCTACCCATCCTCTTGGTTCCATTCTGCTCTGACTACACTATTTAAAATTACCAGCATCCTTTATCACCCAATCTCCTCTTATTTTATTTTTCTCATTAATAATTATCTCTACCTAACAAAGTGTACAATATAGTATACTTACATGTTCTATATCTTCTCCAATTAGAATATGAGTTCCAGGAGAGCAGGTTGCTTCTGTTTTTATTACTGCGATTTGACCAGAACCAAGCATGGAAACTGGCCTTATGAATAGATGAATCAATGAGCTTAATATTTGCAACACTTCAATTAGATTGGCTTTATTGTTACCCCCACTTTATAGGTGAAAGACTGAAAATCAGGGGTGTGTTTTATTTTCGTTATAGTTTTTAGTTAATTTGCTCTCAGTATCACAAAGCAGGGAAGGCCTGAGGTGTGACCTAAGCCCACATTCTCTTGTGTCCAGCCCTGTGCTATCTAAGCAGCTACATCCGGAGGAAACAAGTCAATTCAGAGGTAGCCCCGGTTGACTTCGCACTGCTGCTTATGCTCTCAGTGTCCATAAAAATGTTATTTTAGTCCTGACACTGATGCTTATGAATAAAATTTAGTCCTCATTCGAAAGCACATTAGCTGAGGCCATTTGGCTTTCTGTTACAGCGTTAATTTTTATGGAGAAGAATTCACTGGCAGGGAACACCTTCTCCACCTTCCAACAGACCAAGATTCTCAAAGGGAGGCCTGGTGGCGCTTGACTCTGCTCATAAGATGTTCCAGCATGTGGCCGTAGCTTTTCTTATGGGACCTAGGATGTAATTTTCAGATGGCGGTTTGTTTTGCCACTGCGCTACATCTCAGGCTTCGCAATTACAGTTCATTAACAGGGAAACAGAAGCCATAAATCATTGATCAGAAACAGGTTGCTAATCGGTCTGGTTAAAGCGTCTGCGGGCTGGCAGGGCATGGACGGCACGTTGATGGATGTCTGGGCTCACAACTTGCCCAGGTAGCCCATTAAAGCAGTACTGCTAATAATTTTTACTATTTATGGAGTTCGTTTTCGTTGTGCCTGTAAGTACTTTATCCTCACAGCAACCCTAAAAGGGACTATTCCCGTATTACAGATGAGAAAATTAAACTCCAGAACAGATAAATAGCTGGCTGAAGCTTGCGTAATTTGAACGTGGCAGGGACGGGATGTAAACTCTAGGATTTGGACTCCGAAGCTGGCACTCTTTACTGGCCATGTGCATTCCCCTCTTTTGAGCTTCACCCCTGGGAGTCAAAGGGGACAGTACTCAGAGCCAGTGACTAAGTGTCTGACTTGGCCACCAGTGTTTCCCCATGGCAGTGCCATTCTGTGGAGTCTTACTGGGACCTTTAGGAGGTTTTGGGAGACACTTAGAATCTGCAAGATTGAATTTTAGCCTGTGTCTCCAGACATCTGAAGTTGACCATCGTGGCCAGGCTGCTGGCTAATTCATCTGACTTCGTCTGCATGCCTGTCGTCTGTAAGCAGAGAGGTGGCAGCTGGGCCCGCTCATATCCTATTAACCTTGTCTGTTGGAATGACACCTGGCTGTGCTGAAGCCTTGCTTCCTGTAATTAGGAATGTAAACAACTCTGACTTCCTCCCATCGGTGCTGGCTCTGTGCCTGCCTTCAGCTCCCCACCTCCCCCTAACCTGTACCTCCTGAAACAGATGCCCTCCTCCAAGCTTAGGCCAGGTGGGATGGTGGATGCTTTTTGGTCCTGGGTGGATCCCTTATCCTGAGCTGGAGGCTATTAAATGAACTCATTTAAATTCACAGTGACTTCACCTGGGTTGTGTATTCCTATCTTATGGATGAAAACGTAGGCCTTTGGAGAGATTGAACACATGATCTAAGGTGACACAGCTAAGTTATCTCCAGGACAGTTTTGATTTTGTTTTTGTTGTTAAAAGCAGGAACAGAACACCAAATACTGCATGTTCTCACTTATGAGTGGGAGCTAAATGATGAGAACACATGGACACATAGAGGGGAACAGCACACACTGAGGTCCATCAGAGGGTGGAGGGCGGGGGGAGAGAATCAGGAAAAATAACTAATGGGGAGTAGGCTTAATACCTGAGTCACGGGCTGGCTGCCGTGGCTCGCGCCTTTAATCTCAGCACGTTGGGAGGCTGAGGCAGGCAGATTACCTGAGGTTGGGATTTCGAGAACAGCCTGACCAACATGGAGAAACCCCATCTCTACTAAAAATACAAAATTAACCAGGCGTGGTGGCACATGCCTGTAATCCCAGCTACTTGGGAGTCTGAGGCAGGAGAATTGCTTGACCCAGGAGGTGGAGGTTGCAGTGAGCCAAGATCATGTCACTGCACTCCAGCCTGAGCAAGAAGAGTGAAACTCCATTTCAAAACAAACAAACAAAACCTGGGTGATAAAATAATCTGTACAACAAAACCCCATGACACAAGTTTACCTGCATATGTACTCCTGAACTTAAAAAAAAAAAAAAACTTTTAAAAATTAAAAATTAAATTAAATTTTTAAAAAAGTGTTAAAAACCTTAGACAAGTTAAATTTCAGAATTTAATTAAGCAAAGAACAATTTGTAAATCAGGCAGCTCCCAGAATGAAAACAGATCAGAGAAACTCCAGTGCTATGATATGGTTGAAGAAGATTTGTGGACAGAAGGGAAGTCAGAGACAGAAAATGGAAGTGAGGTACAGAAACAGCCGGACTGGTTCCAGCTCAGCATTTGATGTACTTAAACCAAGTTTGCACAGTGGGCTGCCCTTGATTGGCCAAAACTCCATGATTGGCATAAGAGTAGGTTACATTCTGTTCACACCTCCAGTTAAGTTGCAGTTCACTGTGTATGGAGAAACCTTTAATATACATAAAGAGGCAACTTTAGGCTAAACTTAATGTAACAAAAGTAAACTGAGGCACAATACAAAATTAAGGAGTTGCTTTGAGCAAACAGCGATTTATGAAGTGAATCTATTAATAGGAGTGATTTGAGGGCGCCACTGGGGGAACATACATGGGAAGACCTTTATGGGCAAGCATAGAGGTAAAGCAAAGCAAAGGTCTGATGGATTTCCGTTGCACTTTTGCCTTGTTTGGTCCATCCTGCTGGAAAGTCCTTAGCTATATAAATTAGTTGATGGCTTCTGATTAGTTAGCCTAAGTTATTTTTCTTTAATATAGGCATTTACAAACAATAGCTCAACATAAGTTTCACATGTTTGCAAATCAAGCAAAGTTAAGGTCACGTATGAGGCCTGACTTCATCTGCTCAGGGGTTCTTCAGGTCTAGTTTTCATTTTTTTTTCTTTTTTTTAATTGCATTTTAGGTTTTGGGGTACATGTGAAGAACATGTAAGATTGTTGCATAGGTACACATGTGGCAGGGTGATATGCTGTCTTCCTCCCCTTCACCTATATCTGGCATTTCTCCCCATGCTATCTCTCCCCAACTCCCCGTCCCCCGCTGTCCCTCCCCTGTTTCCCCCCAACAGACCCCAGTGTGTAGTACTACCCTCCCTGTGTCCATGTGTTCTCATTGTTCAACACCCGCCTATGAGTGAGAACATGCAGTGTTTGATTTTGTGTTCTTGTGTCAATTTCCTGAGAATGATGGTTTCCAGGTTCATCCATGTCCTACAAAGGACATGAACTCATCGTTTTTGATGGCTGCATAATATTCCGTGGTGTATATGTGCCATGTTTTCCGTGTCCAGTCTATCATCGATGGGCATTTGGGTTGGTTCCAGGTCTTTGCTATTGTAAACAGTGCTGCAATGAATATTCATGTACATGTGTCCTTACAGTAGAACGATTTATAATCCTTTGGATATATACCCAGTAATGGGATTGCTGGGTCAAATGGAATTTCTATTTCTAGGTCCTTGAGGAATCGCCACACTGTCTTCCACAATGGTTGGACTAATTTACACTCCCACCAACAGTGTAAAAGTGTTCCTATTTCTCCACATCCTCTCCAGCATCTGTTGTCTCCAGATTTTTTAATGATCGCCATTCTAACTGGTGTGAGATGGTATCTCAATGTAGTTTTGATTGGCATTTCTCTAATGACCAGCGATTATGAGCATTTTTTCATGTGTTTCTTGGCCTCATGTATGTCTTCTTTTGTAAAGTGTCTGTTCATATCCTTTGCCCACTTTTGAATGGGCTTGTTTTTTTCTTGTAAATCTGTTTTAGCTCTTTGTAAATTATGGATATCAGCCCTTTGTCAGATGGGTAAACTGCAAAATTTTTTTCCCATTCTGTTGGTTGCCAATTCACTCTAATGACTGTTTCTTTTGCCGTGCAGAAGCTGTGGAGTTTGATTAGGTCCCATTTGTCTATTTTGGCCCTTGTTGCCAATGCTTTTGGTGTTTTAGTCATGAAGTCCTTGCCTACGCCTATGTCCTGAATGGTTTTGCCTAGATTTTCTTCTAGGGTTTTTATGGTGTTAGGTCTTATGTTTAAGTCTTTAATCCATCTGGAGTTAATTTTAGTGTAATGTGTCAGGAAGGGGTCCAGTTTCTGCTTTCTGCACGTGGCTAGCCAGTTTTCCCAACACCATTTATTAAACAGGGAATCCTTTCCCCATTATTTGTTTTTGTCAGGTTTGTCAAAGATTGGATGGTTGTAGATATATTGTGTTGCCTCCGAGGCCTCTGTCTGTTCCATTGGTCCACATCTCTGTTTTGGTACCAGTACCATGCTGTTTTGATTACTGTAGCCTTGTAGTATAGTTTGAAGTCCAGTAGTGTGATGCCTCCAGCTTTGTTCTTTTTGCTTAGAATTGACTTGGGTATGCGGGCTCTCTTTTGGTTCCATATGAAGTTTAAGGTGTTTTTTTCCAGCTCTGTGAAGAAGGTCATTGGTAGCTTGATGGGAATAGCATTGAATCTGTAAATTACTTTGGGCAGTATGGCCATTTTCACGATATTGATTCTTCCTAACCATGAACATGGAATGTTTCTCCATTTGTTTGTGTCCTCTCTTATTTCGTTGAGCAGT
>CAUYLG010030973.1:0-141624 GCA_963573385.1 Cacajao melanocephalus
AGAGTTTGATGCTTTCGACTTTTGTTTATGAGTCTCTAATTCGTTTTGAGTTAATCCTTGGTCTTTTTACACAATAGGGGTCCTGTTTTAATTACGTAGGGATATCCAGTTTTCAAATCCATTTACTAAACAGATTCCCCCTTCTTCGTTGTGTCTTTTGGTGTTCTTTTTCAAAACGTGTACCCTACCTAGGAATTTGGGTTTGTGATTGAGCTCCCTCATTCTGTTGGCTGGGTTTCTCAGTTAGTGCCAGTCATCTATTGTTTAGACAACTGGCTTTTCAATATAATTTCAAATGGAGGACAGTGATGGCATTCCATGTACTTTGTATTTTCAGGGTTGCTTTCAAATTCAGGGTGTTCCATGGTTCCATGTAACTTTCAGCGTCATTGGTATCCTTTTTCAAAAAAAGAAAAAAAAGATTACCCTACTGTATATGTATATAACTAGAAGATACAGGGGCCATTTTGATATGGGTACACCTAGCATATTGATCAAATCACAATACTTATCATCTATGAAGTCCTCTAGGTATTATTTGTCTGTGGAGATGATACTCAGAATCCTTTCCAGCTATTTGGAAAATTCATTACAATGTTAACCCTAGTGACCCTGCTGTAGCAGAGAAGGGCAGGACTGATCTGAATTTTCTAAGAGTAACTTTGTACCCATTACCAATCCCTGCCTAGGCCCCCGTTCCCCACAGCCTCTGGTAACCACTGTTGAACTTTGTATTTGTGTGAGGTCAAGTGTTTTAGATTCCACATGCATGAGATCATGCAGTACATGCCTTTCTCTGCCTGGCTCATTTCATTTAACATAATGTTCCTCAGGTTTGGGTGGCCAAGGTGGGTGGATCTCCTGAGGTCAGGAGTTTGGGACCAGTCTGGCCAACATGGTGAAACCCTGTTTCTACTAAAAATATAAAAATTAGCTGCGTATGGTGGCAAGAACCTGTAATCCCAGCTAATTGGGAGGCTAAAGCATGAAAGTCGTGCAAACCTGGGAGTCAGAGGGAGTTTGCAGTGAGCAGATATTGCACCACTGCCCTCCAGCCTGAGTGACAGAGCAAGACCCTGTCTCAAAAAAACAACAACAAAAAAGAAAAATTAAACAACATACTCTTAACCAATGGATCGAAAAAGAAATTACAAGGGAAGTTAGAAATTATCTTGAGGGAAAAGAAATAAAAAACACAACATACCAAAAACTTATAGATTGGAGCAAACAGTGCCAAGAAGGTAATTTACACACAGACTGTCTTAGCCCATTCAGGCTGCTATAACTAAATGCCATAAACTGGGTGGGTTATAAACAACAGGCATTATTAGAGTTCTGGAGGCTGGGAATTTAACATCAAGTCACCAAAAAATTTGGTGTCTGGGGAGGGTTCATAGATAGCTGTCTTGTTGTGGCTTTGGCTGGGAGCAGTGAAGCTGTGGTGGGTGGATCACCTGAGGTCAGGAGTTCGAGACCATCCTGACCAATATGGTGAAACCCTGTCTCTACTAAAAATACAAAAATTAGCCAGGCATGGTGGTGAAGAAGTCACCATGGCCAATGACAATCCCAACCAGGCGAGCTGTCCCCCAACACAAGAGGGGTCCTGTCCACCCCAGATCAGTTCAGCTGGCCCATGCTCCCAGAGTAGGGACACGGCCCCTGCATAAATCCCTGATCCTCCATCAGTTCTCTGCGGGATGGGTCTTCATGTGAGAATGTCCCTCGTTCCCGAGTGTCCCCAGGCCCACGGAAGTCTGAGCATGAGCAGCAGATGACCTTGGGGTGAGGGGAGGATGGTTATTGCAGGACCTGATTCAGTGAGCAGGGAGCCACATCTCACTGTGGAGAAGCCTCTGTCCTCCAATATCCCTGGAGCTGCAGAGACCTCCTTCCTCTGAGCCTCTGGAGAGGACAGTCCCAGAGACTGGAACAAGCAGTCAGAGGGAAGGCAACCTCACTCGGAGCTGCTCAGTGGAGCTGGGCTTGGGGCTACTGCACCCAGTGACCATCCAGAAGCTCTCAGACCACACACGTCCTAGACCCTGGGCTGGCATGGATGGGGCCATCACATCCTTCCTGATCCATCATGCCCTTGGAGGCTGCTGAGCCCTGAGGACTGATTGATGCCTGTGTAGATATAATCAGAGTTGGCCAGGCACGGTGGCTCACACCTGCAATCCCAGCACTCCGGAAGCTTGAGGTAGGACTGCTTGAGGCCAGGAGTTCAAGACCACCCTGGGCAACATAGTGAGATTCCATCTCTACAAAAATAATCAAAATTTAATAAGTAGGCTGGCATGGTGGCATGTGCCTGTAGTCTCAGCTACTGGGGAAGCTGAGGCAAGAGAATCACTTGAGCACAGGAGTTCAAGGCTGCAGTGAGCCATGATCGCACCACTGCACTCCAGCCTGGGCAACAGAGCAAGACCTCATCTCTGCAAAGAAAAGAGAAGGCCATGTACAGATGGAGGCGGTGGCTGGAGTGACACAGCGGTAAGCGAATGAACGACCATTGCTGGCAAGCAGCAGAAGCTGAAAGGCAGGAACAAGCCTCCTCTGGAGCCTCCAGGAGCCAGCCCTTTGCACCTTCGAATGTGGGCTTCCGGCCTCTGGCACTGGGACACCGTGCATTTCTGTCATCGTAAGCAACCCAGTCCCTGGCAGTTAGTGACGGACGCCCCAGGATGCTCATCCAGCCGTCTGATAAGGGCAAGCTCCAAGGAAGGGATTCCGTCCTTATCTACATTGTTTGAAGATTTTACAGTAATTTACTCTTGCATGGCTAATCATTGTTAGCCAACACAGATAAAATAGTAAAGAAATGACCTACATCTTAAGTTGGGAGTTTGGTCTGCCACTTATCAAGTGTGGAATCTTGAACAAGAGAGACATCTGAATGTCTCCATCACGTCTTCTGTAACGTGGGGGTGCTCACACCCACGGGGCTCACCTCCCAGGTTGGTGCAGGACTCTCCCTGGGCCTCTGTTCTCTCATCATCAGCCACGTCCATTCTTCTCCCAAAATGACGCTAGTGACTGTGATGGCTTTCCATTCCCACCACGTTTGTCTCTAATCCCAGCAGCAGATCGATGTCAGCAGAACACAACTGAGTGTTCCTCTCCTTCTCATGCCCCTTCAGGGGTTCCTCACCACCCACCAGATCGGGTGCAAGCTTCCAAGCCTTGCTGGACACCCTCTGCATTCTGAGCTCCACCTGCCTTCCCATCCCCAGTCTTCCCCACCCCTGGTGGAGAAAAGCTGAGTGTGTGGATGCTCTGAATGCTGAGCACGGCCTTTTGCAGCCAGTCCACTCCCTATGCTGTCCCTATCGGGGTCTCCACCCTAAGCCTTTCCAGCCTAGAGGCTCCTCCCAGGGCCCCACAACAGAAGTGATTTCCCTGTCCTTTGAATTCCTATAGCACAAGGCCTACTATCCCCCATTAAACTGCAAACTCCTTTTGTGGAAAAGAACTTTATTCATTATTGTGCTATCACACTATCTTATGGAGAACAGATGATCAATAAATATTTGCTGAATAAAAGAATAATGATTTATATGAAGTTAATATTAGTTCTGAAACTGAGAGATCACAAACAGCGCTGACATTCAGCAAGTACACATAAGTCTGGGCACAGCAGTTGTGAAATGCTGAAAAACCCACTGCCACTGACCCTTAGCATCCAGATGCCCCCCACTGCCACTGCTCTCCTTCCTGGAGTACCTGGACCTCCCACAAGCTCCTAACTAAAGGCCTGCCCACAGCAGGGAGCACCCAAGACCCAGCAGCCACATGGCCGGGTCCACCAGTGAAAGCGTCCATCCTGACGGATCAGATCCTGCAGGGTTTCAGTTAAATATTTTGATAATATCCCTGATCACAAATAAGGCTCAATTATATAGTTGGAAAATGATGCTTCTCCTCATTGCGAAATCTCTTAGAAGACTCCGTAGATCCAGGACAGAAATGGAAAATGACAGTGTGTCCATCTCTGAAGGTTTTGGGCATATTCATTAGCACTCCATCTTCATGTAAACCAGAAGATACGCAGTTTCCTGCCTAGAGAGAAGAGAAGACACATCAGCACAGCAGCATGAAACCTTCATCAGAAAAGGATGCTTCATTAATCCATGGCAGGACAAGTGTCAGCAAACATCCAGGCAGCTGGATCAAGCCTTTGTCTATCCATCACCTCGGAGAAGAACAAAACAGACGGCCTGGGAAGATAAGCACTAAGTTTCTGTTAGTATCTAAAGCAGAGGCTAACAAGCTCCAGGCACACAAGCCAAATCCAACCCTCTTGGGTTTTTTAAATAAACTTTCAACTTTTATGTCAGATTCAGCAGGCACATGTGCAAGTCTGTCACTCGTGTATGAGCACAGTACACAACAGTTAGTTTTTCACCCCGCCTCCCTCCTTCCCCTGTCCAGCAGTTCCCAGTGTGTCTCGCTGCCATCTTTACGTCAATGAGTGCCCAGTGTTTAGCTCCCATTCGTAAGTGAGAATATGCATTGTAAGTGAGAATATGCATTGTTTGTTTTTTGATGAGACCGGTTCTTGCCCTGTCACCAGGCTAGAATGCACTGGCACAATAATAGCTCACCGCAGCCTCGTACTTCTGGGCTCAAGTGATCCTCCTGCCTCAGCTTTTAGCGTCCTGAGTAGTTGGGACTCCAGGTGTGTACCACCATGCCTAGCTATAACTTTTAATTTTTTTTTGTAGAGATGGGTCTTGCTTTGTTGCCCAGGCTGGTCTTGAACTCTTGGCTGAAAGTGGTTGTCCTGCCTTGGCCTCCCAAAGTACTGGAATTAAAGGCGTGAGCCCACACCCAGCCTCTAAGCCCCTTTTTGGAAATCAGTTTAACTGGCCCCCAGCCACGCTCATTCGCCCATGTACTGTCTGCGGCTGCTTTTGCTCCGCAGGGCAGAGTTCGGTGGCTGCAGCAGACACTGCAGACCACAAAGCCTGAAGAACTTTCTCTTCAGCCCCTTTCAGGGGAAGGCTGCCAACCTCCGATCTCCATAACAGAGAAATCAATGGCAGCCACTAAGTGGCAGAGATTGGGTGTCTAAGAGGGATGCTCAGAATAAACAGAGAAAGATGAAAAGCAGAATGAAGATTTCGAACGCGAGCTTCACCTAATCCATTACTTTTCAAATGACCAGGCCTATCTCTGTAGCTGGAAAATCACCTCAGATAGCATTTCTGATAAACAGCCTCAATGCTCAGCTAAGAAAACTGACAAAGTCTCTCTGCTCTAACTTCATCCAGCCTCTTTCTCTCCCGCTTCTTCTCTGTGCTCATTGGTTATAAACATATTTATTGATACTTACTAATGCAAGCCAGACAAAGAAATATGGAAAAAGTCATCCTTCCCCCAAAAGAGTTTGTAGTCTAATGTTATAGAAAGTTACGTAAGCAAACAATTTTAAAAACCAGTGGCCGGGTGCGGTGGCTCATGCCTGTAATCCCGGCGCTTTGGGAGGCTGAAATGGGCAGATGGCTTAAGCCCAGGAGTTTGAGACCAGCCTGGCAACATAGCGAGACCTCATCTCTACAAACATTTTTTTTTAAATAAGCCAGGCGTGCTGGTGCATGCCTGTAGTCCCAGCTATTCAGGAGGCTGAGGTGGGAGGATCGCCTGTGCTCAGGGGTTCAAGGCTGCAGTGAGCTATGAACACACCACAGTGCTCCAGCCTGGGCCACAAAGCAAGACCCCATCTCTAAGAATAACATTTAAAAAAACAATTGTGATCTTTGCTTTAATATCCCTGGAGTGTGACGTGTGAGGCAAGCGGGGGAGGGGGTGAGTGCTGAAGATGAGACGGACAGTGAGCCATCAGCATGTCAGTAACGGGAATCCACAGGCGTTTCATGCAGCTCCAAGGACCCTATATGAGCTGACTGGGCTCCCATTATCCAAATACATTTCTTACCAGTGGTAGTTAGGATTTCCGTAGGTACACTGGATGTCTTCCCAGGACACCTGGAAGCCAGAAACAAATGGGGTCAAGCAGCCACCAGCTGACACTTGTGAGCACTCACAGAGGACGGGGGCTATAATGTGCCCCTCATCCTCCAGACAAGCCCACCCCTAGCAACTCCAAGAGCCTGGAGTATCTGCGGCAAGATGTCATGTACAACGAAGTCTTTTTAGCGCCTTTGTCCCTGTGTTTAAACTCAGTCATGCTTATCCCAGATCCTAACTTACACATTTCCAACTCTACTTGCTGTCTAGACATTTCCCACAAAGCGTGAAGCCGCAGGGCACGAGCCTAGAGCACCAAAAACTTAGAAATGGAGGCACGTGAACAGAGGTGCGGACCACGTGGGGACTTCAGGCCGACAGTGGGACCACAGTGTGTTGATCTCGGAGATCCACGCAGCCTGGGGCCCAGCATTTGTTAGAGGTGGCCAATCCCGGGCAGGAGGCGATTGTGGATGATGTTTCTCACCGAGCAAATATTGGAGTCATTGAAGCAGAACCATTTTCCATCCACAGCATTCCGGATGTAGGCACAGTAATGACCGGAGTCCGCCATTCCTACGTGCGCAACCACAGCGAAGAGCTCGTACTGCCCTCCAGGCTGGAAAGAGACGGGCACGAGACACTTCACCTGCCACCACAAACACGACTGCATCACACCTTTATACCTGCCCACCCTAGGCCCGACTATGGGACTTCAGAATACTAGACAACGGTACTGCCCCATGGCCGGTGGGCACCTTCCGGGAAGGGCTTTCCTGAGTGCGGATGCTGAACTGCAAAGGCTCAGCAGCTTGGCAGAGCAGAGCACATGGGAGACGGAAGGCAGGAGGTCATGAGAGAGCCCCCAAAGCCAGGCAAGATTAGAACCTCCCCCTGGGAGGGGTGGGAGTCATCAGAACACAGTTCTGTTTCTCCACAAGCCCAAGAGTGTCCATAACCTGAGCCACCATACACAGCCAAAAAAGTCTTTGTAGGGGGAGGGGAGACAGAGGGCAAGGGCGGCACACGCAAAGCTGAGTCACCCACAGTGCAGGCTCCGTTACTCCCCATTTCCATTTGCGGACTTTGTGCGGGACTTTATAAAATGCAGGGCAATATCTGTACCTGAATATTCGTTTACAGGAAATAAAAGGGTTAGAGGAACATGTTGAATGACACCAACCAGCTAGTTCTAGCATATTAAAAAAGTCTTCAACCAAATCAACTGCAAGGAAAAGAAAAGCAACAGAAATCTAAAGGGAACTTAATCAAGAAAAGAAAGAAACTTAACCAAATGCAAGTGTAGGCATTGTTTGGATCTAGATTCAAACCAACCACGTAGATTCTAGAACAGTCGGGACGTCTGCACATTGACCAGATATTTGATGCTATCAAGGGGTTACCAGATGGAGTTGGCTATGTTTTGAGTGCTTACTCTTAGGGATACATAATGGAGTGTTTACAAATAAAGTAGGATGGTGTCTGGGATTTGCTTCAAAAAAATCCAGTACAGGGTTGGATGAAACAAGAGGGTGTTTTTTTTTTTTTTTTTAAATAATAAAAAAATTCATTTGAAAAAAAGATGGGGTTTCATTATGATGGCCAGGCTGGTCTTGAACTCCTGACCTCAGGTGATCCACCCACCTTGGCCCCCCAAAGTGCTAGGATTACAGGCGTGAGCCACTGCGCCCAGCCAAGAGGGTGGTTTATAGGAAGAGCAAGACCTGCCATGAGTTTTGTAATGGTTACAGCTGAGGATTCACTGTCTAATTCTTCACTATACACCTTGGTATATATTTGCAATGTTCCATAGTGAAGTCTCTGTTGTTGCAAAGACGGAGTCTCACTTTGTTGTCCAGCTGGGCTCAAACTACTGAACTCAAGCAATCCTCTCGGCCTCCCAAAGAACTCAGATTACAGGCGTGACCCACTGCACTCAGCCAATAAAGTCTTTTTTAAGCGAAAAACAGTTTTAAATATCGTCAGGCAGAATGTGCAGGTAGAAATGTAAAAAACTAGAATGAAAGAAAGAGAATCCTGTGAAATGTATATGGCCTAAGTAGGTAAAGCAGCCATGTTATAATAGGGGCTGTATGAGGCCTTAATTTTCTAAATGCCATGGTTCTAGAACATAAAGAGCCAAACAGACCAAAAAACAGAAGAGACACTCCGAAAATAGACCCACACATATGGGAATACAAAATTTCCTGTGTAGCATTTCAAATCTATGGAGAAAAGATGTTTGTAACTTTTCTCTTTAGTTTCTCTTGTTTTTAGAGACAGGATCTTGTGCTGTTGCCCAGGCTGGAGTACAGTGATAGATCATCGCTCACTGCAGCCTCAAACTCCTGGGCTCAAGTGATCCTCCCACCTCGGCCTCCCAAGTAGCTGGAACTACAGGTGTGTGCTACCACACCCAGCTAATTTTTTTTTTTGAGATGGAATCTCACTCTGTAGTCCAGGCTGGAGTGCAGTGGCTCGATCTCAATTCACTGCAATCTCCACCTCCCAGGTCCCAGCTCAAGCAGTTCTCCTACCTCAGCCTCCCAAGTAGCTAGGATTACAGGCATGAGCTACCATGCCCAGCTAATTTTTATATTTTTAGTAGAGACGGAGTTTCACCATGTTGGCCAGTCCGGTCTTGAATTCCTGACCTCCTGATCGACCTGCCTCAGCCTCCCAAAGTGCTGGGATTACTGGCCAGCTAATTTTTTTTTTAGAGATGGGGGTCTCACTATGTTGCCCAGGCAGGTCTTGAACTCCTGGACTCAAGTGATCCTCCTGCCTCAGCCCTTCCAGGCGCTGGAATTACAGGCATCAGCCATATTGCCTGGCCTTGTGTCATTTTTTTCTCAGAATCTCTCAATAAGTTATTGTCTCAGGACAAGTGAATTAAACTTTACTCTGATTAAATGTGGTCCAGTCAACTGGCCACTTTATGATTATCCTCAAAGTGGGCACAGGCCATTTGAGGAAGAAGAAAGTTTGGTTGGTACTAAGAACCCACAGTGACATGTTTGCCTATGCATTTCTATGTATTCCACGTTATTTCCAAAGAAGCCTACTGAATTCTGGATTCCATCCCTCAGTGCTGTGAGGCATATGAACACAAATCCAATATTTAGAAAGAATAAAGTCTTTTGAGGCTGGGCAGTCTCTGAGGAACGAGTGGCTTCTAGCAGACTGGGGGTGAGAGAAGGGAAAACAGGAAAAATGCAGCGTCTGGGGAGAAGCAGGATGGCACCGAGTCAGAAGCATCCCACCTGCTCCTCAGCATCACAGAGCTCTCGCTCCATCGGAAGCACCTGGCTGAAATCCAGGCTCTGGGGGAAGTACAGGGACTGGCAGATCTTCCTCGTCTGTGAATTCCTGATGGAGAATCGCATGAGGTGGATTGTCAGGGTCTGGGGCAAATGGGTCAGCTTCAAGACCTGAAAAAGCACAATCTCTCTGGAGATAAAGTCCACTTGGAATGGGCGTGAAAGAAATGTCAGGGCCAGTGGCGTGTTCATCCCAAAAAAAGAGGGACGCAGGGTGATATCACAGAGTTCAAGGCTCCTGTTCGCTGAATCTGCTGGGCTCCTCCGAGAATAATGCAAAATGTGGCTATTCTACCATCATGGGATCCCCACAAGAGGCACAAGGGCACAGGGCTCTGCACAGGCACCAGGACCCGGGGAGCCACGGCGTCTGCTCCAGGGAGCTCGTCTCACCCCAAGGGAAATGCCCTGCCGGCTGCTCTCAGGCCTTCTCTGATCCCTCTCAGTGATGAGACCTGAGAAGCCACATCCATGGCTCTTGAGATCAGAACCCTGGGATCCCAGATACTAGCCAGACCCAGATTCCGTTTTTCACCCACCACGAGGTCCCCTCAGGGCCTCTGACCATTCTATCAGGAAATCCACAGGGGGTAACCCCAGAATAGTGAAGGACAGCTGACCCCTGAACAGCACAGGTTTGTTTGACTGTGTGGGTCGACTGAATACACAGATTGTTTTAAATAAATACAGTCTGCCCTCCCCCATAAGTACGAGTTCCACATCTGCAACCAAACGCTCATCAAAAATACAATATTCCAGATGCACAACTGCATAGATGAGGGACCGACTTTTCCTATACATGGGTTCCTCAGGGCTGCCTGGGGGACTTGAATATGTGCAGATTTTGGTAAACACAGGGATTGAACCAATCCCTGGCGTGCACCGAGGGACAGCTGAGTCTGATTTAGGAAGTGAGTACCTGTTTCCCACGAGTCTTCTTCCCACAGTTGTCACAGAAGCACGTGCTTTTGCTCGATAACTCCCTGGGCTGGAAGAAACAGTGCAGGGCGTCCTCCTGCCCCACCCAAGAGAACAGGGAAAAGGCAGCGTTGGCATTTCCCACCTAGAGCGCTGTATTCATCTGTTCTCACACCGCTGTGAGGAAATAGCTGGGACTGGGTAATTTCTAAGAAAAGAGGCTTGATTGGCTCATGGCTCTGCAGGCTGACAGGAAGCATGGCGGCATCTGCTTCCAGGGAGGCCGCAGGAAGTCCCAATGATGGCGGAGGCCAAGCAGGAGCAGGTATCTTACATGGGAGGGGCAGGTGCAACAGAGCAAGTGGAGAGCCGGAGTGCAGTGGTGCGATCTCGGCTCACTGCAACCTCCACCTCCCGGGTTCAAGCGATTTTCCTGACTCAGCCTCCCAAGTAGCTGGGACTGCAGGCCATGCCACCATGCCCGGCTAATTTTTTGTATTTTTAGTAGAGACACGGTTTTACCACGTTGGCCAGGCTGCTCTTGAACTCCTGACTTCAGGTGACCTGCCCGCCTCAGCCTCCCAAAGTGCTGGGATGACAGGCGTGAGCCACCGCACCCAGCCTGGCTGCACACTCTTAAACAACCAGATCTCATGAGAACTCACTCACTGTCACAAAGACAGTACCATGGGGATGGCGGCAAACCATTCATGAGAAACCCTCCCCCATGATCCCATCTCCTCCCGCCAGGCCCTACTGCCAACACTGGGGATTACAACTGAACACGAGATTTTTGGGCGGGGACACAGACCCCCAATTGCATCAGGTACAGCCTCCCCACACTTTGCAGCTGAGGGTTTCAGCTTTTCTTCTGATTCCCTTCATATCCCCCTTAATGCCTGGCCTGGTGTGGTCCACTTGGCAGGATCTCAAAGGTCACCTACTGACTGGAGGAATGAAACATGAGGGGGCTCCTGTTAGGGGAGCAGTATGAGGGAAGAGGAGGTAGAAAAAGATTTTTGCCAAAACAAAGGAGAAATTGGCCAGAGTCATGAAAATGAAATGAGCAACTTCTCAGAAGCCAGGGCTAGACCCAAGAGGCAAGGGGGAACTGGCAGCACTCTGCTGTGTGCTGATATAGTTTCAGTGTTTGTCTTCCCCAAAAGCCAGCTTGAAACTGAATCCCCAATGTGGCTGTATGGACAGGTGGGGCCTTTGAGAAATAAATGGGGAGGGTGCATGGCTCATGCCTGTTATCCCAGCACTTTGGGAGACTGAGGCAGGTGCATCACTTAAGTCAGGAGTTTGAGACCAGCCTGGCCAACATGGTGAAACCGGGTCCCTACTAAAAACACAAAAATGAGCCAGGCATGGTGGCAGGCACCTGTAACCCCGGCTACTTGGGAGACTGAGGCAGGAGAATCGCTTGAACCCGGGAGGAGGTGGAGATTGCAATGAGCCAAGATCACGCCACTGCACTCCAGCCTGGGCGACAGAGGAAGACTCGGTCTCCAAAAAAAAAAGAGGGAGGTCATTGGGTCATGAGGGCACAGCCCTCATGAATGAATTAATCCACTCACGGATTAATGGGTTAATGGGTTATCCTGGGAGTGGGACAGGTGGCTTCATATGAAGAGGAAGAGAGACTTGAGCTGGCACATTAGCATGCTCGGCCCCTCGCCATGTGATGTCCCGCATCGCCTTGCCTCGGGACTCAGAGTCCCCACCAGCAAGCGGGCCCTCACCAGGTGCAGCCCCTCAACCTTGACTTCCCAGCCTCCAGAAGTGTAAGAAATACATTGCCTACTCTCAGACATTGAGTTGTGACAACAATGGATTAACACATACGGGAGCAGCAAATACCGAGAGAATCCCCTTACCAACGTCTTCAGAGGCTTTGAGTCCACGTCAAAAAGAGAAAGCGGGAGGGTCAGCATGCTGCTGTTTCTGCTTCTCTCCATGGCACAGTCCAGGCAAATCAAAGAGTCCTTCATCCGGATCGTATACAGGGCCTGCAGCCTCCCCACCTGCAAGAGGGCGCAGCAGAGAGGTGAGACAGAAACAACACCATAAGCCAGGCCAGGCCAGGCCAGGCCACCTGCCAGAAGTTGGAGCCAAGAGACAGCAGCTGCAGAAATGGTAGCCACTAATGCTCTTTGTCCCACTCACAAAGGTGAAAAATAATGCCAGTGACAATATTATGAAACCGTGATCAGCATTTTATGTGGATTAACTCTTTTATTCCTCTACACACTACAGGGACAATAGCTGAATGAGTTAAATGAGCAGCATCTTACGCTTTCAAGTGCTCTGGTCCTAGGTTCTTACCAAGTCCACATCAGCGATCTGGTCCTTAATCAGGTTCCAGATTTTGAGGTAGAGTTGGGCAGCATCGTGCTGGACAAACACTGGCCGCAGAGAAAAGGAACAGCCCATTAGTGAGGTCTTCAGAGTCACTTATTCCCTGGTACCTAGACGCACACAAACACTCACCACTTTGTCTCTTCCTAGCCAACGACCCCATCGAAAGGCTAAGTTGGCACTATATAGGAAGTGATCGGTAAAGAACAGTCAGTTTGGTATTGATTTTTGAGAACACCTCTTAAAACTTAAGCGCCAGTACCAGGTGTGGTGGTTCACGCCTGTAATCCCAACACTTCGGGAGGCAAAGGCAGGAGGATGGCTTGAACTCAGGAGTTTGAGACCAGCCTGGGCAACACAGCAAGACTCTGTCTCTATAACAAATTTAAAAAATTAGTTGAGCGTGGTGGTGCATGCCTGTAGTCGGAGCTACTTGGGAGGATGAGGCAGGAGGATCACTTGAGCCCAGGATGTTGAGGCTACAGTGAGCTGGGGAATGCATGTTCACAGGGGACTTTGAACAGCACTGATGTATTCCTGGGGATCTAGAAGGCCATGCGCATGCTCAAGTAAGACCCGAAAGGGTTCCCATCTTTCCCCTCTGGCTGACCACAAGGCCACATGCAAGAAATCAGTGAAGGCGAATACAGAATCACAAACCGTCTGCGCTCTGAAAGTGTGCCCTAACAGACGCACAGAGCCCCTTCGCAAACACTGGAAGACTCACTGGTTCAGGCATTTAGGGAAATCTCTAACCACTTATTATCTGACCACTAAGGTAACCAAATGGAGCAGTCAGTGGCCACACACTACAGGAATGCAGATGTAACAGAATTAGTTCGGAAAGTTGTCACTGAATGATGATCCACAATGGCAAGAACAACAACAACAGCAGCAAACGTGGCGGGGGATCTCTGGTGTCGCATTTCCACCTTACGTTATCTATAATGTCCACGTTCCAACAGCAGAGACAAGACATGCAAGGAAAACAGACATGTACGGCCACACAGGAAAACAGCAATCAGTAGAGCTTTTCACCAAGAAGCCCCAGATGCCGGCCTTACTAAACAAAGACTTCAGCTGTCACAATATGTCCAGAGAACTAAAAACCATGTCAAAAGAAGTAAAAGAAAGTACAAAAATGCTGTCTCACCAAGTACAGAGTATCTATAAAGAAAAAACTATAAAAAAAACCAAGCAGAAATTCTTGAGTTGAGAAGTACAAGAAGTGAAAGGAAAAATTTACTAGAGGACGTCGATAGCAGATTAGAGCTGGTAAGAGAAAGAATCCCTAAACTTGGAGATAGGTTGATTGAGGCTATCCAGACTGAGCATGGAGGGAAAGCTGAACGTAGTGCCCATGCAGCCGAAAAGCTGGTTAGCTGCTTACCGCATGTAGAGTTCAACCAACTCTGATACAAAAAAGGGGAATACAAAAGGTTTTATACAAAAACACGCATTTAGTCTGAAGCCAGCTTGGGGAAAGGAGCACGAGGCATCCTGCGTTTTTCACGTGCCATTTCTCCTTTGGAGGAGAAAGGGGCATTTTCATAAGGTGTGTTGTGGGGGTGGGGGGAGTGAGCAATGGCAATTATCATGTACCTGGCAGCCGAGCTGGCACCTTCCTGGGCAGAAGTAAATTGTAAAAGTGGCCGAGTAGGCATGCTTTCTCCATGTGTTCCTAGTGGGTGAAAGGCAAAGCCCTGGAGGGGTTTCGAGGCCACCCCCGGCAGGGAGCGTTGCCTGGTGGGTATGCTTTGGGCTGCAAATCTGCCAAGTCTCAGGAAAGATCAGCTGGAAGAACGTGCTCTGTTCTCAATCAAACCTCAATCAACCTATCTCCAAGTTTACAGATTCTTTCTTTTGCCCTGCAGGGAATGTCTGGTGAGGGGGAGGTCAAAGGCGGTATTTACATTTCTAAAGGGTGAACAGGAAACACGGGGACTGAGAGGGTGGGGAGGGAAGAGGAGAAGTGAAAAGACAGTAATAATAAGAAAAATAAATTGTCTTAGAAAACGGGAGGACTCAGTTATACCCAGATGGGTTCCTTAGTGAATGATGGGGTCTACCAAACATTGATGGGAAAAATTATACCAATTCCCTACAATCTCTTCCAGAAGACAGAAGCAGAGAGAACACTTCCTAATTCCTTCTCTGAGGCCAGCATTATCCTAATACCAAGACCAGACAGATAAGAAAAAAACCTAGAAACCAGTATCTCTCATGAACATAAATGCAAAATTCCTCAACAAAATATCAGTGAATCAAATTCAATAAAAACAATTGTAAGGCCGATAGCCTCGCCAGGAGCCGGATGGACAATACCCACTCCCTCCGCACGTGATAACACTGTTATCAGGAGGCCGGATGTCCTACTCAGCGCCTGCCTTCTCCATGCGGGCTCCCCACACCCACTCCTGCATTCCACCCCTAGCCCCACCCTCAGCACTAAATCATGCTCTCAGCCCAAAATTCAAAAATCCCGCCGAGAGCCTGACCAGTGGCAACTCGCCAAGTCCGGGTCCAGTCTCTCTATGACCAATGCAGTTGCCCATGCTTTGTTTCCCCACTGACCAATCTATTGCCCTCACCCCCTATAAAACCCCACGCCCAGAACGGCCGGGCGCGACTTCTCTGGCCCCGCTCTCTCTCTCCCTCCCCCGGGACCACAGGACCTCGCCCCGGAGCTGAATAAACTGGAATTTAATTTGTCTCGTGCTGGCCTCAGTTTCCTCATTTTAAACTCGGCAATAACCTTACCAGAATAACCTTACAACAGAGGGTGATGTAAGCGAGATGGCAGAAAAGGGGGTTCCTGGGGCTCTCTTCTCCTGTGGACACTCGGAAAAACTCCCACCTACACACAGATCAACTCGCTCTGAAAGAAACCCAGAAACTAGCTGAGAGAGTCCTGCACATGGGGCAATGGAGAAAACATCCACATCGAAAGGGGTTGGAACAGCTGAGACACACTTGCACCACAAGCCGCACCCTCAACACAGGACCTTACTATGAGGAAGGAACGCCTGCTCCCGCCTTTCTCCTGAAGAATGCAGGGTTTGGACCACACATAGCCCCAGCTTTTGCAGTTCCCACTCAAGGGCTTGGCTGCTAGGTCACCTAGCTCTGGGAGTGGACATGGGTCAGTGGTCATGAATCCTCTGCAACCACAGAAGGCAAAGAGACAGTTTTAAATGGGCACATACGCCCTTCCAGCAGCTGAGCCCCTGTGCGCAGCACAGAGCAAACAGGCAGAAATGCCAGGCTCCCAATTTCTCCCTGCAAGGGTATGTCTGCGGATTCTCCTAGCTGCTGCCCGAGGGATGGGCTTCTATTAATAACTAGCCGGCACCTGGAACCAATGAGGCAGGTAAACAAGAGATGTCCAGGAGTCTGGACAGGCAGGCAGGCAAGGCCCATACCTTCTCCCACCCCTGCCGCAGGATAAAATCAGGTCTCTAAGTTCACACATTGAGTCCACAACATTTGGCCCCCTCAAATGAAGGACTAGCTCCTCAATCACCGAGCTTTGGGAGCTGACGAGGCTCTGTATTTGTGAGCCCCACACGCACAGAGAGCAAAGAACAGGTTTGAGATGGGCACGCACGCACTTCCAGTGCTAACTCCCAGGCCCAGTGTAGCGCGAACAGGCAGAAATGCCCGGCTCTCACTTTCTTCCTAGAAGGCGTCTGTCTGCACACGTGCAGCTGCTGCCCTGGTGTCTCCATGCATCTGGGAGCTGACAGAGCAGGAAACCAGTACTCCTCTGAGACCCTGAACGGTAGCTGAGCACTTCCACAGCTGCTCCCACTGGTTTGCTCCACAGATAGTGCCAAGCTTCCAACTAACCTGTCCGTCTCTAAGCAGAGAGGAGCCAGCATTCCCTAGGCCCCTAGGGTGACAGAGCAAAGCAATGCATCAAAGCAGTGTGCAGTTTCAACAGGAGTGCAGGCACTTATCCCAGATCCTCTGTCTAGCTTATTGCAAAGCCAGTGGGGGATAAACTCATGCTCCCAGCTTTTTCGGGGATAGAATAAACTGAAGCACCCATGTAATACCCCAATGTCTCCAGCTGCATCTCAAGGGGCTGGCTTCTATCTCCCCTGTCTGGGGCACTGACAGGACTTCACACATTCTAATCTCCTGAGGGCTGCTGAGAACAGATGACAGTCTGGACAAGCACAGAGGGTCCAGAGGCGCTCCGAGTCTCCGGCAGGGCTACTTGGTAAGTTCGTCTCCTGTACAAGGCCAGTGGGACAAGACTGGGAGAGGTATTTTGCTTATCTAATGTGCAGAAATAACAGAATCAAGAACAATGAAGACACAGAGAAATGTGTTCCAAGCAAAAGAACAAGATAAATCTCCAGAAAATGCCCCGAGTGAAATGAAGATAAGTGACTTACCTTATAGACTATTCAAAATAAGGATCATGAATATGCATACCAGGTCTAGGAGAGCAAAGCATGAATAAAGTAAGAATTTCAGCAAAGAGACAGAAAAAAGTTCAAAGTACCAAACAGAAATAATAGAGCTGAAGAATACAATCACTGAAATACAAGTCCACTAAAGAAGCTCAACAGACTAAATCAAGCAGAAGAAAGGATTAACAAACTAGGAGGTAGGTCACTGGAAATCATTCAGAGAAGCAAAAATAAAAACGAATGTAAAAGAGTGAAGATATCTTCAGAGACTTATGGGCCATCAGGCAGACCAAAATAGGCATTATCAGAGTGCCAGAAGGAAGAGAGTGAAAAGAGACAGAAAGCTTATCCAAAGAAGTAACAGCCACGGGTGGCAGATTGACATTTCGGTCAGTGGTAGACCACAGAAGCACAGTGGCCACAGCATGCAGCCGAGGTGTTGAGTACGCTGCCCCATCTAGGTTTGTGAAGTCTGCTCCATGATGTTCACACAACCACAAAATCACCTACTGAGGCCTTTTTCAGAACTTCTCTCTGTTGTTAAGCGACACATAGCTGTAATGACAGAAAACGTCCCAACCCAGGGAAGGAAATAGAAATCCTCATCCAGGAAGACCAAGGACACCGTAAGATTGATCTCAAGCAGCCCACACCAAGCCACATCATAATCAATTTCCAAAGTTAAAGACAAAGACTTCTGAAAGCAGCGAGAGAAAAGCAAAGTGTTATACCCAAGGGAAAACCCGTAAGCATGGGATTTCTTTTGGGAGCGAGGAAAATGTTATGAACTCAGAGTATGTAGATGGAGGCACATCTCCGTGAATACACTACAAACCTCTGAATTCTATGTTTTTAAATGGATGGATTTTACAGTATGTGATGCACATCTCAATATAGCCATCTAAAAAAAACACCTAACCTATTTATGAATTATTTTGTAGAACATTCTGTTTTTTATTCCTTTATTCCGTTTTCCTGCCGTTCCTTAACTATGGCTGAATAAGCTTGGAGGAGATGCCTTCGCTTACTCCACTGAGAAGCAGAGAAAGGGTGGTATGGGAATAAAATGTCCATAAATAATATCAATTCTGCACCTCCAAAAATGTGTGCCCCTTACACAAATGTGTCTATCATCCGAGAGGTCCAGGCTACCTAACTGGCCTCTTGTTGCTTTGCTGGTGTTAGTTCCTCTCTTCGCTCTGTCTCTAAGCTTCCCACCCCCTTCGCATCAGCAGGAGGGTGTCTTACGGGGCACGTTGTACTTCTGCAGGCAGTAGGCCAGCTCCAGGGGCCGCACTGCTTTCTGCCGGCTGTCCTGCATCTTCTCCAGCAGCAGAAGCAGCTGAAAAGGGACACTTCTCCTCTGCTCGTCCGCTCCCCTGGGCACCGTGATCCTGCCACACAAGAACGGCCAGAATCCTCTTTACCCGTAGTTCTTGAAGCTAGGTGCACACTGGAATCACTTGGAAAAAGTTTTAAATCTCCCTATCCAGGCCACTCCCATACAAATTACACCAGAATTCTCAGGGGTGAGGCCCAGTTATCAGAATGTTTCAGTTCCCCAGGTTATTTCAATGTGTGGCCAAGGTTGAGAAGCACCACATGGGTGAATCTGCTGTACAGGGGACCCTCTGGAGAGGGGAATCAGCACGACGGCTGCCTCGCCCCCCTGCACCCTGCCCAAGGTCCTGGCTCCACATCTCGGGAAAGCAGCAAAACGTCCAGCCTAAAGCTCTCCAAACTGCAGAGGCACATGCTGGGTTAGGTCCCGGGCAGAAAGCGCAACCCGAAGCGCTGTCCGTGTGGTTTGGCAATGATTCATTTAATTACAGGCACTACCTGGACGGGACAAAGAAGAGAGCACAGGGCAGGAAAGGAGTGACGGAGACAGAGAGGGAGAGTGCATTGTGTGAGTGCCGGGGGAAGGGAGGTGTGTGCTGCCCACCGACTCCTTCCCGACATCAGCCTGGTTCCAACTCTCTCTTTAACCAAGGCAGTGGCCATCAATCCTGGCTGCACTTTTAAATCACTCAAAGAGTGCTTTTAAAAAGTACCAATACCTGGGCCCCACCCCAGACCAACCTAAGAAGTTTTAGAAATAATGTGTAGTCCAGAATATGCAGAAACAGCTCTTTCCTCTGCCCACTTTTGAGAGAAGATTTCAAAAAGTCCAAGTCACTGTGAATAACTGAACATATTAAAAATGAATTAATACGCATGCCTACTGTTTGGTAGAGAACTCCTACCCCTCCATCTTGACCTCCACATCCGGGAGGCCGCCTACAGACACCAGTCTGCCTGGTAACACTGGGCAGCCAATCACAGCCCAGCCTTACACTAGTCTGCTTGGTAACACTGAGCAGCCAATCACTGCCCAGCCTTGGCCCGCCAAGGCTAAGCCAATCCCCATGCGACAGGGCGCCCTACTCCACCTATCCCGTTCATTCACCAACCACCCATCGCCACCTCATCCACGAGCCTCTCCACCCCTATAAAAAGTGCCCAGCCCCAGCCGCTGGGCGTAGCTCTTTCTCCCCGCCTGAGCTGCTCGTAGATCCCAATAAACCTGGACTCGGCCTTCGACTCTCAGTGTGCTTCTTGGGACCAGATAACTGGGACGGGTCAACAGAAGGGGGTCGCACACCTACCAGCCTGAAGAAGAGTCTTACCTCTTCAATATCCTGGTGAAGTCCACATTCATTACAAACACCTGAATTAAGGAGTTAAGGCAGCAGGTCTGTCCAATGTTGTGTAAACCAACCAGGCCTATAAGGGGAAGAAGAAAAAATGCTGAGGGCAAGCCCTAGCTAGGTAAAGAAGTTGACAGGGCTGGGCACAGTGGCTCACACCTGTAATCCCAGCACTTTGGGAGGCCAAGGCAGGCGGATCACCTGAGGTCAGGAGTTCGAGACCAGCCTGGCCAACATGGTGAAAATCCCGTGTCTAACAAAAATACAAAAATCAGCTGGGCGTCAAGGCAGGTGCCTGTAATCCCGGCTACTCGGGAGGCTGAGACAGGAGAAGTGCTTGAACCTGGCAGGCAGAAGTTCCAGTGAGCCAAGACTGCGCCACTGCACTCCAGCCTGGGCAACAAGAGTAGAACTCAGTCTCCCAAAAAAAAGAAAAGAAGGTGACAAAAATCAAATGTCTTTCTTAAATCTACTAAGAACATGAAATCCTGTGAAGTTCTCTTAGAGGTACAAAGCGTTCACCCAGGAGCTTGCAAACAAATTGGACAGAAGATAACACGGGCCAGGTGCAGTGGCTCACACCTGTAATCCCAGCACATCGGGAGGCAGAGGCAGGCAGATCACCTGAGGTCGGAGTTCGAGAACAGCCTGGCCAATATGGTGAAACTCCATCTCTACTAAAAATACAAAAATTAGTCGGGGCATGGCGGCACGTGCCTATAATCCCAGCTACTCGGGAGGCTGATACAGGAGAATTGCTTGAACCTGGCCGGCGGAGGTTACAGTGCGCCAAGATCGTGCCACTGCACTCTAGACTGGGCGACACAGCAAAACTCCATTTCAAAAAAAAAAAAAAAATTCAGAAAAGTTTTAAGAGCCCATTAGATAAAGTGAGATGCCACTAAAAATGTAAATTATTCACTGCCGAATGAGTAGAGCAAGCAGTTGTTGGGGGAGAAAAAGAAAGAAACATTGGAGAAACCGTGACTGAGAATTATGGGCTCCCCTCATTCAAAGTGTTCTCCCCAGAGCTGAGTCCAATTGTGAATTTGTGGGGCTCACGGACAAGAGGAACTCTCCAGTTTGTCTATGTCGGACTCCAGTGGAGAGATCCCTGCCCAGTCCCCACCACTGGGAGGCAGGAGATCAGAAGGCAGCTGTGGGGAAGATTCGCCTAATCCAATCTCACCCCGAGAGGCTGAAAGGCAGAAGGAACTTACAGGAATATGAGAAAAACAAAAGGTAACACCCAACCTCCCCTCTTCCAACCCAACCGTACGCTCCGCAGACCCCACAAGGTGGGCAATTTAAGAGGGAGGAAGTACCACTAATCTCAGACTTCTTGAGCAAAGGGCTTTGGCTTATGAGATAGGGCAATAAAAAAGTAAAAATCTGGGGCGGCAGGTGAGCACAGATTTCCACTTCCAGTGCAAAGGTACCTCAGCAGTAAAGATGGGAACTGCCACTAGATGCCCAGCACTGGCTGAAAGCAGCTTCCATAGATCACCCCATTTAATCCTCCCAGCGACCCATGTGTTTGCTACTATCGTTATCCCCAT
Organism: Cacajao melanocephalus; assembly: GCA_963573385.1. Classification (NCBI taxonomy): domain Eukaryota; kingdom Metazoa; phylum Chordata; class Mammalia; order Primates; family Pitheciidae; genus Cacajao; species Cacajao melanocephalus. The sequence continues at coordinate 21,243 of CAUYLG010030973.1, forward strand.
TTTGTTTTTGTTTTTTGGAGACAGGGTTTCACCATAGCCCAGGCTGTATCCCCGTCTAAAAGATGCAGAAATTCAGACCCAAGAAAGCTGTGCCATCAGCCACAAAGCCGTGCTGCTTCGGCGCGCAGCGGGTGAGGCAAGCATTGACATGCAGTCAGGAAGAGGAGAACAGGAGGGGTCTAATGACCATGAGGGTAGTCCCAGGCCGCAGGACGCGCTCCGGGCTGCACTCTCTTCCTCTTCATGTTGCTGTCCGCTTCCTTCTTTCCAACAAGATCTGCTGGGGACCGCAGAGACTCAGCCAGGTTTGACTGACAGGTTTGTTCCAGGAGCCCAAACACCTTGCCCATTCGTGATCACGCCAAAACCCCAGGCCACAGCTGCCGCGCCGACGTTCAGGACAGCACCACCTCACTTCCAGGAAGAGCTCATGGGAGTGAGCCAGGTACAATGGGATCGCTGTGAAAACACAATGTGGGTAGGTAAGGATTCGAGAAGGGGGAATGTGTATGTATTCACGTAATCCGTTCTGATGCCAAAGAGCCAGGTCTTAGCGGGAGGTAACCGTTGGGGGAGGTTGACGCATAGAGCTCCAGGCTGGAAATGACAGCAAGGCTACATGCCCCCTACCCTGGGTCCCACGCGTTTCCATTCATTCTTCCTCAGAATGGACTGCCAAATCCTAACCCGGAACGCCCTCGTGGGGAAGGACAGGGAAGCCCGCATAGGACTTTGCTTTGCAACCCAGGATCAGGCCCACTTCAGTAAAAGCCAGCACTGAACAGAAACCCTCGGACCCTGATGCCAAGCTGGCACACCCGCCCCACACCGGAAGGGAACCTGCAGCCCTGGCAGGACAGACCTGTGTTCCGGCCGCATCACTGCTGTCTGGCTACAGCAGTCACAGGACTCAGATAAACCTCAACTGCAGGCAGGCGGTAGCACGCGCAGGCCTTAGGCCCTGGGCTGGTCTCATGGCAGTGGACTCTGAGTGTGATCCAATAGTGTGTCAGCCTCGGTGGCCATAGGGTTACCCGTGTACCCCTCCCCCAACCCCAGCACAGCAGCATGAAGAGAGACACTGTTTGCTTGCGGGGAGAAGAGGTAAGCAGGGGACTTTGCCTGGGAACCCAGTACTAGGTTCACTACAGCAAAACCCAGTACTGGGCAGAGCCTCAGCTCCCTGATACTAGACCAGCACCCACAGGCAGCTCTCACCCTACCCTAGTGCCAGATGAGAACATGCACCCCAGCGACAGGGACTTGGGATCTGGCCCACATCACCACCTACCAGCTACAGCGACCTTGGACCGTGGATAAACCTCAGCAGCAGCAGCAGCAGCAGCAGGCAAGCCATCGCAGCCATGGGTCTTGAGCGAGCCCAGTGCTGTGCCGGTCTCAGCAGCTATGGCCTTCAGGGGTGACCCAGGCTGTGTCCGTCTCAGAGACCAAAGAATTCCAACCGCAGTGATCCTGGGCTCAGGGCACCCCCTAGCACTACAACAGCTGATGCAGTCATAGGCTTAGAGTCCTGAGCGATCAATCAGCCTCTCCTTAATCTCAGATAGGTTTACTGATGAAAGACCAGCCCAAACAAAGCCGGATGATGAAGACTGGCTTCGGTACCTATGTCAATGCACAGACGTTGGCACACAGCCATAAGGATCAAGATCAATCAGAGAAGCATGACATCGCTAAATGAACAAATCAGGGTGCCAGTGACGAACCCTAGAGATTCAGAGCTGAGGCCTGACATGATGGCTCACGCCTGTAATCCCAGCACTTTGGAAGGCCAAGGCGGGACCATCACTTGAGCCCAGGAGTTCGAGATCAGCCCAGGCAACATAGTAAGATCCCATCTCTACAAAAAAAAAAAAAAAATCAAAAACTTTAAGTGGGCATAGTGGTGCACGCCTGTGGTCCCAAAATGCTCAGGAGGCCACTTGAGGCCAGGAGTTCGAGGCTGCAGTGAACTACGATTGTGCCACTGCACTCCAGCCTGGGCAACAGAATGAGACCTCGTATCTAAATAAATAAATAAATAAGATGGAATAAAATAAAGTAATAATATGGGTAACATCGAAGCACTATTTCTTGTAAAAGGCAAAACCCTTTTATATGTACCGTCTTACTTATCCTTACACAGCCATGTGAATTAATTACTGCTATATACCCATTTGACAGATGAGAAAACTGAGATAGAAAGTGAGTGCCTTTCCCAAGGTCACACAACTGGCAAGTGACGGGCCAGGTGTAGACAAGCGGGACAGGGTTTAAGTCCAGCTGCCATGCTGCTCGAGGGAGAAATCAACTCAGGACCAATCATTGGTGGGAATGTAAATTAGTGGAGCCATGATGGAAAACAGTATGGAGACTCCTTAAAAACCTCCTAGAAATAGCTGTATCATCTGATCCAGTAATCCCACTGCTGAACGTGTACACAAAGGAAAGGGGATCCGTATGTTGAAGAGACATCTGCACTCTCGTGTATTGTGGTCCTGCTCATAATACCTGACATACAGAATCAACCTATCAAAAGATGAATGGATAAAAAAATGTGGACCATATATATATGATGGAATGAGATTTAGCCATTAAAAGAGAATGAAATCCTCTCACTCACATCAACATGGATGAGCCTGGGGTACCTTACGTTAAGTGAAATAACCTAGGCATGGAAAGATAAATGCCTCATGTTCACACTCACATGTGAAAACTAAAAAAGCTTATCTCCTAGAAACAGAGAATAGAAAGCCAGCCACAATGGCTCACACCCGTAATCCCAGCACTTTGGTTGGCTGAGACAGGAGGATAGCTTGAAGCCAGGAGTTCAAGACCTGTCTAGGCAACATAGCAAGACCCTGTTTCTAAAAATAAAAATAAAATTAGTCTGGCATGGAGGCATGTACCTGTAGTCCCAGCGACTTGGGAGACTGAGGCAAGAGGATCAGTTGAGCCCAGGAGTTTGAAGCCACAGTGAGTTATGATCGTGCCACAGTACTCCAGCCTAGAAACAGAGTAAGACCCTGTCTCTCTCTTTTTTTCCTTTTTTGAAATGGAGTTTCACTGTTTTTGCCCAGGCTGGAGTGCAGTGGTGTGATCTCAACTCACTGCAACCGCCACCTCCTGGGTTCAAGCGACTGTCCTGCCTCAGCCTCCTGTGTAGCTGGGATTACAGGTGCACGCCACGACACCCAGCTAATTGTGTATTTTTGGTAGAGACGGGGTTTCACCAAGTTGGCAAGGCTGGTCTTGAACTGCTGACCTCAAGTGATCCACTCACATCAGCCTCCCAAAGTGCTGGGATTGCAGGCATGAGCCACCGCTCCCGGCCTGACCCTATCTCTTAAAAAAAGCATTCATCGTGACCGGCCTGGCCAACATGGTGAAACCCCGTCTCTACTAAAAATACAAAAAATGAGCCAGGCATGGTGTCGGGCACCTGTAGTCCCAGCTAGCTGGGAGACTGAGGCAGGAGAATTGCTTGAAGCCTGGAGGAGGACGTTGCAGTGATCCGGTATTGCACCACTGCACTCCAGCCTGGGAGAGAGAGAGAGACTGTCAAAAAAAAAAAAAAAATCAAAAGACCAACAAAATAAAAAGTTGGTTTTTTGAAAAGATAAACAAAATTGAAAACCCTTTAGCTAAACTAAGAAGAAAAAAAGACTCAAATAAAATCAGAGGCAAAAATGAGACATCACAACTGAAACCATAGAAGCACAAAGAATTATTAAGAGGCCAGGTGCGGTGGCTCACGCCTGTTATCCCAGCACTTTGGGAGGCCAAGGCGGGTGGATCACCTGACGTCAGGAGTTCAAGACCAGCCTGGCCAACATACTGAAACCCCATCTTTACTAAAAATACAAAAATTAGCTGGGCGTGGTGGCGCACACCTGTAATCCCAGCTACTCGGGAGGCTGAGGCAGGAGAATTACTGGAACTCAGGAGGCAGAGGTTGCACTGAGCTGAGATAGCACCATTGCACTCCAGCCTAGGCAACAAGAGCAAAACTCCATCTAAAAAAACAAAACAAAACAAAAAAACAGCCAAATCAGGGCAGTTAGCATCTCTGTCACCTCACACATTTATTATTTATTCGTGGTAAGAACATTCAAAACTCTCTTCTAGCTATTTTGAAATATACAGTATTGTTAACTACAGTCCCCGACAGAACACCTGCCCCTTTTCCTCCTATCTAACTGTAACAGTGGTGGCACACGCCTGTGGTCCCAGCTACTTGGGAGGCTGAGGCAAGAGAATCACTTGAACCCAGAAGGCAGAGGTTGCAGTGAGCCAAGATGGCACCACTGCACTCCAGTCTGGATAACAGAGAGATATTCCATTTCAAAAAAAAAAAAAAAAAAAAAAAAAAAACAGGCCAGGCTCGGTGGCTGGCTCTTGTAATCCCAGCACTTTGGGAGGCCAAGGCAGGTGGATCACCTGAGGTCAGGAGCTCGAGACCAGCCTGACCAACATGGCAAAACCCTGTCTCTACTAAAAATACAAAAATTAGCCAGGCGTGGTGGCACATGCCTGTAATTCCAGCTACTTGGGGGGCTGAGGCAAAAGAATCGTTTGAACCTGGAAGGCAGAGGTTACAATGAGCCAAGATTGTGCCACTGCACTCCAGCCTGGGTGACAAGATTGAAACTCCATCTCAAAAAAAAAAAAAAAAAAGAAACTGTTGGCCAGGCGTGGTGGCTCACGCCTATAATCCCAGCACTTTGGGAGGCTGAGGCAGGCAGATTACAAGGTTAAGAGATCGAGACCATCCTGGCCAACATGGTGAAACCCCGTCTGTCTCTATCAAAAAAAAAAAAAACAGTCAGGCGTGGTGGGGCATGCCTGTAGTCCCAGCTACTCAGGAGGCTGAGGTAGGAAAATCGCTTGAACCCAGGAGGTGGAGGTTGCAGTGAGCCAAGATCATGCTACTACTGTACTCCAGCCTGGTGACAAAGTGAGACTCTGTCTCAAAAAAAAAAAAAAAAAGAAGAAGAAAAAGAAAAACTGGTATATATACACAGTGGAATATTACTCGGCCATAAAAAATAGCAACATTCTGCCATTTGTAGCAACATCGATGGAACTGGAGGACAGGATGTTAAATGAAATAAACCAGGCACAGAAAGGCAAAAGCCGCATGTTCCCACTCACAGGTGGAAGCTCAATTTGTTGATTTCATAAAGGAAGAGAGTAAACAGTGCTTAGCAGAGGCTGGGGAGGGCTGGAGAAGTGGGACAGGGAGTCTGTTCCACGTATACAAAGTTACAATTAGGAGGAAACAGTGCAGGTGTTCCATTGGAGACTATAGTTAACAATAACGTATATTTCAAAAGAGCTGGAAGAGAGTTTTGAATATTCTTACCACAGATAAATAATAAATGTGTGAGGTGATAGATGCTAACTGCCCTGATTTTGGCTGTTTTATTTATTTATTTTTATTTTGTTAAGATGGAGTTTCACTCTTGTCGCCCAGGCTGGGGTGCAATGGCGTGATCTTGGCTCACTGCAACCTCTGCCTCCCAGGTTCCAGCGATTCTCCTGCCTCAGCCTGCCAAGTAGCTAGAATTACAGGTGCCTGCCTCCATGCCCAGCTAATTTTTGTATTTTTAGTAGAGATGGGGTTTTACCACGTTGGCCAGGCTGGTCTCGAACTCCTGACTTCAGGTGATCCACCCGCCTTGGCCTCTCAAAGTGCTGAGATTACAGGTGTGAGCCACCTAGCTCGGCAGATTTGGCTGTTACATAATGTATGCATGCATCAAAGCATCCCTCTCTGCACCAGAAAGATGTGCAATTATTATGTATCTATTAAAAACAACAAGAATTTTCATCTAACCAAGTGTTGGAAAGGATGCAGATAAATAGGATCATTTACATACTCCTAGGAAAGGGGTGTAAAACAATACAATTGTTTGGGAAACTATTTGCCATTGTCTTAATAAGTTGTACATTCACTGAATTTCAACTCAAAACATCCAAGAGAGATTCTTGTGCAGGTCCTGGAGACCTTTATAACAATGTGCATAGCAGCACTGTCTGTGACAGGAGAAACATGCAAAGAACTCCGGTGCTTAACCGGATGGCAGAGCACTGGTGCCTAAGCCGTAAGACACTCACGCAATGGGGAGGCCACTCACTCACTCAGCAGAGAAAATCGGGTAAGAACAGCAGACGTCAGGACATGGTGAGTCTCAGAAACAACGCTGACTCAAAAAAGCCATTCTCCAAAGACAATAGATAACATTATTTCTTTTTATAGATTCAAACTCAAGGGAATGGAACATGATGTTTATGCATCAATATATGTGTGTGAGATAAAACTCCTTAAATAGATCATGAAAATCGCAAAGCCAGGCAATTTCCTCTGAGGGGAAGGCGGAGGATGAGGCAGACGGCTCATCACCGCGAGCAATGTTCTAGTTTGGAGGTGGAGGAGTTTCATAAGTGTTTGTGTCATTATTAATCAATTCATGAATGAATTGGACCTTGGAATCAAGGCCAGTGGTCTGAGGAAAAGAGCCATGGGCCTGAGGGAACCATTCTCACTGCACAGGGCACAGGCAGAGCCAATGTGATAGGTAGTAGATCTGAATCACAAACCACTTCACAATTTTCCCCCAGCAACACTCGTTTTGATTGACCCTTAAAGGCAGAAGACCCTTCCCAAAGCTCGGACAGCCATGTCTTCTAGTGAGAACCGCAAAAGCCAAGCCGAGTTTAGGTATTGTAGACATCGCCCTCTAGTGAAATATGTGAGGGATATCCAGGTAGAAATAAACTGAAGAAAGCCCCGCCCCAAGCCGTGTACCAAGTGTATTAGAATGAGCACGCATTAAACAGCAAACAATAAAAGACGTAATATGAAAACCACAAGTCACATGGATAGATCCGTGTTCCCATCTCTGGACGGGCCACCTACCACATACATTCTAAACACTGTATGGAGACAAATTTTTGACATAAAAAAAGCATGAAAGCCCCAAAGTGTGGCTTCGACATCATTATTCGGCAAGATCTGCTCTGTGGCTTCAGCGCTGGCCTCCGCCTTTGAAAGGCCAATTACAAACAAAATGCCCACAAAATGCCAATTACAAACAAAATGTCATTTCTCGGGTGTCTGTACTTGCGAATGGTTAAGTGATCACTTTGGTTACCACTGCATCTAACCAGCAGAGCAGAGAGGGAGGTCACTTGAATTAATATTGTTACATCCAGTAGCAAATATTCTACACATACCTTGGGAAATCTCGTATGTTTTATATTTTGAGGTATAAAAAGCATAATTTTTACTGCAAAAGTATGAAGCTGCAATAATGAATGGTTTAGGTCATTAATGTTACGTCTAAGACATTTAAGAGTTTTAAAAAGAAGAAATTGAAAATTTATACATATAAAAGAATAAATTTGCTAAATAGGAAGAATATTCTTTTTGAGTTAACAACTATCAATTAAATTTAAAAAAAATTCAGGGCAGAATAACAGTTAAGATAATATCAATTCTATGTTTTGTAAAATTCTTTGGTACATGCGTATTCATCATGTTAAAATAAATAATCTTTTCAGAATTGCATTTGAGTTTTAATTATTCAGTTACAATTAAGCCATGATTCTTCCAAGAAAATAAAATCGTATTTTGCAGATTCTTCACATCTTGTGAAGATGAACTAAAAGCAGAATGTTGACTTTACCACATCAAATTATCATAAGAGAAAAATTCCAAACGTGTATACTACAAAATCAACCATAAATGATCATTCAGTTTAGATATACTAGAACATACTTAAAAGCTGGAAAAAAAGGAAGAAAAGTTTTAGAGAAAAGCAAGGTACCCAAAACAGTCTGATCTCACCAGTCAAACTTCAGAAATCCCAGTCTACACCAACGAGCCCAACACATCCACTCTATTATGTTCCGTCCATTTACGGGGGCTGAAAACTTGTCCAAACGACGGCTCGAGATGACCACAATTCAACAGTGGAGGATGAAACGCTCAACTTTTGGGAGTTGACCGAACTACGAATAGCAGAGTAGAGTTTCTCTTTTAAAGCTAACAGCGTGAGGAACTAACAATGAACTCAGTGAGAATTCTCTGCTGGAAAATCTGATTGAAGAAATATTTATAGACTGGAAAAGCCAGTTTTTAAAATGTCATCGCCATACAATTTTCATCAACAGTGGAACAAAGAAGATGAAAGCTATGAATGGGTTAAAAACAGCCAACAGACCCGGCACAGTGGCTCGCAACTGTAATCCCAGAACTTTGGGAGGCCAAGGCGGGAGGATTACTTGAGCCCAGGAGTTCAAGACCAGCCTGGGCAACATAGTGAGAACTCATGTCTTATAAATTTTTTTTTAAAAGCCAGGCGCGGTGGCTCACGCCTGTAATCCTAGCATTTTGGGAGGCCGAGGCGGGTGGATCACGAGGTCAGGAGTTCAAGACCGGCCTGACCAACATTATGAACCCACCCCCACCGTCTCTACAAAAATTATCCAGGCGGTGGTGGCGGGCGCCTGTAATCCCGCTACTCAGGAGGCTGAGGCAGGAGAATAGCTTGAATCCAGGAGATGGAGGTTGCAGTGAGCCAAGATCGCACCACTGCACTTCAGCCTGGGCAACAAGAGCAAAACTCTATCTCAAAAACAATGAATGAATGAATGAATGAATGAATGAATTTTTAAAAAATAGCAAACAGCCAGGCGTGGTGGCTCATGCCTATAATCCTAGCATTTTGGGAGGCTGAGGTGGGAGGATTGAGCCCAGGAGTTCAAGAGCAGCCTGGCAATGTGGTAAAACCCCATCTCGAAAAAAAAAAAGAATAGCAAATATACAGTTGGAGGCTTCATGAGCATGTGGCCTGTGTCGTGGCCCAGAGCCCCGGCTCAGAAGAGTCCCTGGCTTCCTTTAATCTTCTCCTGTTCCCTACCTGAAATTCTTAATAATTCTTTTAGCCAAAGGTTCTGTGTTATTTTGCGATGGGACCCACAAACTATGCAGGTTGTTCTGTGGACAGTGATTTGTTCACATTCCTCAGATCAGCGTTCAGGAAGTCATCGTGGCACAGCAGAAGATAAGAAATCTTGGCCAAAGAAAACAAGCCAGTTTCATCATCCTTCATCAGTCAAGAGCACACACCTGACAGCAAAGAGCCTTGTCAGGTACTTTCACAAGATGTTCAAACACTACAGAATAGCAGCCATCATATGCTTAAAAGACTACTTGAACAATAACCACCACAAAGCCTTAATTCTATAGTTTGCAGAACTTAGCCCCTGTGATCTAAGAGCCTAGAGCCACCAGAACCTATCGAGGAAGTAAATGAACCAAAAGTCATCTTGAGAATCCAAATATTTCTCGTGTGATACCTGCCATAGAGACCCTCCTAGCCTTCAGTTTCAGTGGAGACGCTGAAACCGACGTGCATTTAAGGAAAACTGAGAGGCAGATGGCCTCAGCAGTGACTAAATGTGGATCTTAACGCCCAGCCCTTTAGTGTTCTGTGAAAAGCTGCCTGTAGCAGATATCATACCTATAGAAATGTAGGCTCATGTAAAATCTTTTCTGAATACCTGGTAATTTTCAGTGTGTTTTCACAACTCATGGATACTAAAAGTATGATTATCTTGAAGAGAGTGGGGTCCCAAATCTTTTTTTTTTTTTTTTTTTGAAACAGATTCTCACTCTGTTGCCAGGAGCCAGGCTGGAGTGCAGTGATACGATCTCGGCTCAGCAGCTGTTTCAGCAATGGGCCTGTGACCCCATCAGGGCCACTTGTCATCAGCCCCTAGACTTCTTACGTAGGGTTTTAAGCTGGATGAACACAAATCAGACCATCTTTTCCATTGCAGGAAGAAAATGCATCAGGCAAAGAAAAAAGCAAGTGAAAGGAAACACAGCCAGGGGACGGAGAAAGAGACAGAATGCCGAGGCCACCAGCCTAAGCCTCAGCCCCAGCCAGGCCTCAAGCTGCCTGCCCGCCAAGCTTCTCCACTCAGAGTCCTCTGCCCTGTTGCTAAAAGCAGTTTGGAAAGGGTTCCTATCATCTGCAGCTGTTACAAGAATACTGGCCAACACCGATTCTCCTTATAGGACTCTATGTGAAGGAAATGATCAGAGGTGCACGCAAAGTCCTATGTAAGGCATTGTTTCCAAAATTCACTTTTATGGCAACCTATTCTATTCATGTGTTTTACAAACAAAGGAAAATAGAATGTTGATAAGAAAAATTACAGCAGTCAGGAGTATTTGATGAAATAATCTAGCCCCATATATTAAAACAGCAATTCTTTTAAAGATTTTTTTGTTTCTCCAATTAATTAACGTTAGGTGGGAGAGTGGCATTAGCAAGACATAATAATACTCCAGGCAGGTGCTTGTACTTCCAACACTTTGGGAGGCCAAGGCAGGAAGACTGCTTGAGTCCAGGAGTTCGAGACCAACCTAGGCAATAGAGCAACACCCTATCTCTACAAAAAAAAAAAACTTAAAAATGAGCTGGGTGTGGTGATGTCTGCCTGTAGCCCTAGTTTTTCAGGAGACTGAGATGGGAGGATCACTTGAGCTCAAGATGTCAAGGCTGCAGTGAAGCCATGCTGATGCCACTGCAGTGCAGCTGGGTGACAAAGTGAAACGCTGTCCCAAAAAAAAGAAACGAATTGTAGCTCCACTTCCCACCACAGAAATCAAACTAGCAACTATCTACAGATGGGAATACTCTCAAGAATATCCCAGAACGTAGGAGGAACATTGCCCAGGCCAGAAAGAGTGCAATCCGCCTCCTATGTTCAAGTGATTCTTCTGCCTCAGCCTCCCAAGTAGCTGGGATTACAGGCACATGCCACCACACCCGGCTAATTTTTTTGTATTTTTAGTAGAGATGAGTTTTCACCATGTTGGCCAGACTGGTCTTGAACTCCTGACCTCAGGTGATCTACCCACCTTGGCCTCCCAAAGTGCTGGGATTACAGACGTGAGCCACCGCGCCCAGATTGACTTTTGACAAAGGCACAAAGAACACACCCAGGGGAAAGAACAGTCTATTCAATAAATGGTGTTGGGAAAAGTGGCTATTCCTATGCAGAAAATATAATTATTCCCTTATCTTACACCATGCCCCAAAATCAACCCAAAATGGATCAAAGACTTAAACAGTAGGCCTGACACTGCAAAATTACTATAAGAAAGCATAGAGAAAAAGCTCCATGACACTGATCTGGGCAATGGTTTTTGGGGGATGTCCCCAAAAACACAGGCAGCAAAAGCAAAAATAGACAAATAGGATGGCCTCAAACTAAAAAGCTTCTGTACAGCAAAAGGAACAGTAATGAAGAAAGGAGACAACCCACATCGTAAGAAAAAAACTCTGCAAAACGTATGTCAGATAAGGGGCTAATATGCAAAATATATAAGGAACTCAACAGCAAAAGAGCAAAGAAGCTCCGGAGCCCAGAGCTGACCAGTGGCAACCGGAACCTTTAGGAAGACGCAAATGAAAACCGCAGTGAGATACCACCTCACTCTCATGAGAACAGGTCTTATGAAAAAGATGGAAGGTAAGCGTTGGCCAGGATGTGGAGGAAGGGAAAGCCTAGCACACTGCCAGCGTACAGCACAGCCCCCATGGAAAATGGCATGGAGGTTCCTCAGAAAACTACACAGAACTACCGTATGAGCCAGCACTCCCACTTCTGGGAATATATCCAAGGGAACTGAAATCAGGGATATCTGTACTCCCATGTTCACTGCAGCCCATTTACAGTAGCCACGACGCGGAATCTGCGTAGGTCAGTCAGGCTAAGACGAATGCATACAGAAAAGGCAGCACACATACACCATGGCGTACTATTCAGCCTTAAAAAGAACAAAACTCGGCTGGGCACAGTGGCTCACACGTGTAATCCCGGCACTTTGGGAGACCGAGGTGGGTGGATCACTTGAGTTTGACCAACATGGTGAAACACTATCTCTACTAAAAAAAAAAAAAAAAAAAAAAAATTAGCCGGGTGTGGTGGCACACGCCTGTAATCCCAGCTACTCCAGAGGCTGAGGCAGGAGAATTGCTTGAACCTGGGAGGTGGAGATTGTGGTGAGCCAAGATTGCGCCACTGCACTCCAGCCTGGGCAACAAGAGCAAAACTCCGTCTCAAAAAAAAACAACTCTGTCATTGAGAATGACATACATAAATCTAGAGGATATAGTGCTAAGTGAAATACAAATACCACATAATCTCACATGGATGTGGAATCTTTTAAAAGTTGAATTTGGGCCGGCGCCCTCGCTCAGGCTGGTAATCCCAGCACTTTGGGAAGCCGAGGCAGGTGGATCACTTGAGGTCAGGAATTCGAGACCAGCCGGGACAACATGGTGAAACCCCATCTCTACTAAAAATACAAATATTAGCTGGGCATAGTGGCATGTGCCTGTCATCCCAGCTACTCAGGAGGCTGAGGCAGGAGAATCGCTTGAACCTGGGAGACGAAGGTTGTGGTGAGCTGAGATCGCACCACTGCACTCCAGTCTGGGCAACAGTGAGGCAAATCAAAAAAAGAAAAGTTCAATTCATAGAAGAAGAAGTTAGAAGAATGATGGTTACCAGAGTAGGAGCTGGCAGAACAAGGGAATGGAGACTTCCTCGTCAAAAGGTACGAAGTTTCAGCCAAACAGGAAAAATAAGTTTTGAGGTCTACTGCCCAGCAGGGGACTATAGACAATAATAATTAATATTTCAAAGTAACTAAGAGAGGAAATTTCAGGTGTATCACCATAAAGAATGCCAAGTAAGTGAGGTTAACAGGTATGCTCATTAGCTTGACTTAATCACTCGATATTGTATTGCTAAGTTAAATGTGGTCTAAAACTGCCTCCACAATTCAAATTAGCGCCCAACTGGAAACAGCTGTACAGTCCAGCCACAGAAGAGCAGATGAGCAAATCACGGTACGTCTGTGCAACAGAATACTACTCAGCAATAGGAAACAACACGGCCACACCAAGGAATCTCAAAAACATTCGCTACAAAGGAGTACATACTGCATGATTCCCTCTATAGGAGATCATAGAAAAGGCAAAACTAGCTTGTAATGACAGAGGGCAGACTGGGGTTGCCTGGGGCTGGGTGGAGGAACCACCGGCAAAGGGGAACGGGGATTTCCAGGCTGTGGGGATGTTCTGTATCACAATTGTGGAGGTGGGGTGGTCACGAGGGTGCACACATTTCTGAAGACTCATCCAGCTGGACACTTCAAATGGGTGTATTTTCTTGAATATAAATTTTTCTCCATAAAGTTGATTTTGTTTATTTATTTTTGAGATGGAGTCTCACTGTGTCGCCCAGGCTGGAGTGCAGTGGCACAATCTGGGCTCACTGCAACCTTTGCCTCCTGGGTTCAAGTGATTCTCCTGCCTCAGCTGGAATTACAGTACTGGAATTACAGGTGTGCACCCCCAGGCCCGGCTAATCTTTGTTTTAGTAGAGATGGGCTTTTGCCATGTTGACCATGCTGGCCTCCAACTTCTGACGTCACGTGATCCACCTGTCTCAGCCTCCCAAAATGCAGGGACTACAGGTGTGAGCCACTACGCCCAGCCTGTAAAGTTGATTTTAAAACAAAAGATAGATCAACATCAACAAATAAATTAATTAAAATAAAATAAAGCTGCCTCCATATATAGCACACTGTAACCTAACTTAATAGGGGTGAAAGGAAAATAAATCTTGGGGCCCCAAAAATCACCAAGCTGAAGGGAAAAGTCAAGCTAAGAACTGCTTAGGGCAAATCTGCCTCCCATCTATTCAGTTTCCCCTCCACTCACTGAGCTAAACGCAGATCTGATTGCCTCCTTTCGAGAAGGTAATCGGAAACTCAAAAGAACGCAGCCATTTGTTTCTTACCCACCTAAGACCTGGAAGCATCCTCGAGTTCCTTTCCAGACCGAATGTTCATCTTCCATATGTTGACTGATGTCCCCTGTGTCCTTAAAATGTATAAAATCAAACTATGCTCTGACCACCCTGGGGACATGTCGTGGGGACAGCCTGAGGCTATGTTATAGGCACCTGTCTCAACCTTGGGAAATAAACTTTCTAAATTAACTGAGACCTGTCTCAAATATTCGGGGTTCACATAGGTAAACAAAACAAACTGCAACCTAAACTGAGAATATGCCCTTGTCATAAGCAGCCGAGCCTCGGCTAATGACAGCAGCAGAGGTCTTGGCTCTTCACAGATCACAAGCTGCCAAAACATGTTCAACTAAGGAAACTGCAGAGCTGCAACCGACAGCCTATTTCTGCATGAAACGTACATTTTCTGGCTATAAATATTCCCCACCCACTTGCAGAGCAGCGATCTCTGAAGTACTTTTGGTTCTCAGTGCTACCTGGTTCACGCATCTTTTTTCTGTTCAACTCAACTCTGTCAAATTTAGTCTTAAGGCTTTTCTCTTTAACAGTATACATATATCACACGTCACAGTCACATTGTACTACAAAAATATAATTCACTGTGATTTATAAACTTACAATAGTATATGTATTTTTTGAGACAGAGACAGCTCTGTCACCCAGGCTGGAGTGCAGTGGCACCATCAGGGTTTATTGTCACCTCAAACTCCTGGGCTCAAGCAATCATCTCACCTCAGCCTCCTAAGAAGCTGGAACCACACGTGCATGCCACCATGCCCAGCTAATTGTTTTTTAATTATTGTAGAGATGGGGGGGGTTTCACTGTGTCACCCAGACTGGTCTCGAACTCCTGGTCTCACTGGATCCTCCTGTGTGATCCTCCCACCTTAACCTCCAAAAGAACTGGGATTACAGGTGTGAGCCACCACACCTGGCCCAAAAATAGTATATCATTTCTTTTAAAACACTAGATGATTTTTTTCAGCTTTTATTTTAGAATAAGAGGGTACCTGTGCAGGTGAGTTACAAAGGTATATTGTGTGATACTGAGGTGTGGAGTATGCCTGAACCTGTCAAGGGGATACTTTGGTTGTCAACTACCTGAAAAAAAAGTATCCTTTCAAATCAACAGCTTGCAGCACTATTTTAAAAAATGAAAATGTAACAATAAGGGTTAAACAAGTTTTGAAAGATTTATAAAATGGAATACTACGGTGACATTAAACCATTTTGACTGTTTAATCAAGACAGGAAAATACATACTTTACTGGATTAAAAAAAGAAATTTATAGAGAAATCTTTTTTTTTTTTTTGAGACGGGAGTCTCACTCTTGCCAGGCTGAAGTGCAGTGGTGTGATCTCGACTCACTGCAACCTCCGCCTCCCGGGTTCAAGCGATTCTCCTGCCTCAGCCTCCCGAGTAGCTGGGAACACATGCAAGTGCCACCCTACCGGGCTAATTTTTTATTCTTTGTAGATATGGGGTCTCGCTATGTTGCCTAGGCTGGTCTGGAACTCCTGGGCTCAAGCGATCATCCTGCCTCAGCCTCCCAAAGTGATGGGATTACAGGCATGAGCCACCACACACAGCCAAGAAATCACATTATATGAACCGAACTTTATAAAATATAAACTACTCACATATACTGGTGGGGGAAGGGGAAAGAACTGAGAGGAAATATAGCAAAAATGCCATTGATGGGTAATTCTCAAAGGGATTACAAGTCATTTTTACCTTTTTTTCTTGATATGTCTCTTAATTTCCAAATTTCCTCTAATTAATTAATATGTAACTTTAAAATAAGCAGTAATTCATTTAGAGACTAGATTTAACATCTATTCTCTAATTACTTTTGTTGGCAATAGTGTTCCTATTACAAGTTGAAAAAAGTCAATAAATCAGGAATAAAAAGAACTGTTCAAATATTTTTTCTTAATTTTTTTTTTTTTTTTTGAGATGGAGTTTTGCTCTTTTTGCCCAGGCTGGAGTGCAGTGGCACAATCTTGGCTCACCTCAACCTCTGCCTCCCTGGTTCAAGTAATTCTCCTGCCTCAGCCTCCTGAGTAGCTGGGACTACTACAGGCATGTGCCACCGCACCCGGCTAGTTTTGTATTTTTAGTAGAGACAGTGTTTCTCTATGTTGGTCAGGCTGGTCTCGAACTCCCGACCTCAGATGATCCGCCCCACCTCAGTCTCCCGAAGTGCTGGGATTACAAGTGTGAGCCACCGCGCCCAGCCAATTATTTTACAAAACACGAAGGAAAGGAGAACATCTGAAGCTGGGAAACAACTAAATATAAGTGGAATATATTCTTAAATTCATGTTGAACGGCTGAGATAACAACCACTTTTTATCAGTGCATACTGACTTTCAATAGTTATAAACAGCTGCTCCTCTTATAAGGCCCGGCCTAGAAGGACTCAGCTGAAATGATGACAGCAGACAACTGCATCAGCAAGAAAGAGGGTTTTGAGTTCATCACTGAGGGAAAGCTGATGAAAGAGAGTAGAAAAGTTCCAGTCTGCATCTTCCAAGCTGCTGCCCTCGACTCCACCAAGACCTCCCAGATACTTCAGTAGGATCTAACGGTAAAACCTCATGGAGCAGATCATTTGAGCAGGCCAGGTCCCCTCGGGAAACAGAAAATGCAGCAGTCTTTCAGGGCAGATCACTCTGGGGAGACAGGCAGGTGGGGCAGCAACGAAAGGAAAGTGAAGCTTAAAGGTCTAAGGAGGGGGAAGGCAGGGTGAGGAGAGAATGCAGCTGAAGTTAGCAGGCATCATAAGCCAGAGAAAGCAGTGTGAGTGGATTCCAAGGAAGGGAATTTCCAAACTGAACCCGTGACTCAAAAAATTGACCCCTGAATACCAAACTAACTTAGCTCCTACTCTACCTGAATTTTTTTTTCTTGTACACATTCTCTCATGATCTTCCCAAAATGTTATTCTTAAGCTGCAGGGAGAGGTTAGCAATGGAAGGAACTGGCCGAGGTCCACCGCCAAAGTAGCCCCAGGATCAATCAGGGGCCTCAGAGAAGCCCCAGAAGAGCCAGGAATGTGC
The DNA here is from genome assembly GCA_963573385.1 of Cacajao melanocephalus. Taxonomy (NCBI): domain Eukaryota; kingdom Metazoa; phylum Chordata; class Mammalia; order Primates; family Pitheciidae; genus Cacajao; species Cacajao melanocephalus. The sequence goes on from CAUYLG010030973.1 coordinate 38,211, forward strand.
TGCAGATAATCTGGGGAGAAGCCAGGCGTGGTGGCCCAGGCCTGTAATCCCAGCACTTTGGGAGACTGAGATGGATGGATCACAAGGTCAGGAGTTTGAGACCAGCCTGACTAACATGATGAAACCCCGTCTCTACTAAAAATACAAAAATAAGCCGGGCATGGTGGTGGGTGCCTGTAATCCCAGCTACTCAGGACGCTGAAGCAGGAGAATCACTTGAACTCAGGAGGCAGAGGTTGCAGTGAGCCGAGATCGTGCCACTGCACTCCAGCCTGGGTGACAGAGCAAGAGTCTGTCTCAAAAAAAAAAAAAGGAAAAAAAAAGAAAGAAAACCTGGGGAGGGTGTAGCATCCACGCAGCGTTCCACTCAAAACTAGACTCTGTCAGGAAAGCCCACTCCAACACTAAATGCCCTAAAAGGAACAAAATGAACTTGCCAGGAACATAATTCAAGCAGCCTCGGTGTCTTCCGACCCAGCCCATCATGGCACCCACAATTGGCGACCACAATCTCAATGATGTGTTCACATTATTTTGCATTTCTTGAGTAATCATAACATGCGGGTTAGAACACACGGGTTAGAACACGGCGGATGAAAAGCCAAGTAATTGGGAAGTTTTGGGACTACTCCCTCAAAAAAAAAAAAAGAAATCAGCTCATGTGGAAGGACTAGGACTTAGCTGCTTCGAGACTACGTTTATGTGAAGCATTTTCCCCTTTGTAGGCCTATCATTGTGTAAAAGTGTCAAAACTGTGCAACACATTTTTTGATAGTTCAAAAGAAAACCCCCAAAAACGCTTTATGTTGTTAGTTCTTTGATAAATCAAGATGGAGCCGTACACCTGTGTGACTCTCCCTCCCATTTTGTTCCTGTGAAGACATCAGATAGCCTGCGTTCACTCTCCACCCAACTCCGTGCAATACCATACCAGAAAGAAACTTCAGACGAAATGTTTTTCAATATTTGCTTTGTTTTCTGGAAAAATTTTAAAGTATAAATTATACCTAAATAAGTATCAAATTAATGCCTCCGCCTTCATTTTCAAACACCTTGAACCCAGATTTTCAGGAGTCTCAATATGGAGCTTTACGTTTAAAAGTCTAAATTTAGCTTTCTTCCAAGGAAAAGCGGGGAAGAAGAGAGGTTAAGACTAAAATACTCCGATTTGCAGAGTCTGACAATATCCTTCCAATGTCTCAATACGAATGCCCACGGACGCAGACATTCCACTTCTAGGAATTTTTCCACCGATATATTTGTATGAACGTATACAGAAAACGATATTCATTGTCGTAGCTATGCCAGTAAAAACTCGAAACAACCTAAATCTCCATTCATTGTTTAAACAACGTACTTCCCATGCTATGCTTCAGGTTTTTTTTAACGCCATGAACACATCTATCTGTCCTGCCATGAAAGGATGTCCTTAATATACTCAGTGGACAAAGCAAGTTCGAAACGATGTTAAAGACTTGTACCTGGACACGTTCCTGATAAGGTACAAACAAAAACGAGACTGGGTGGAAGATGGAGAGACACATGTGTCTGCCTTGCTTGGATTTTTTTTACAAGTTTGCAACACTTCTGTCATTTTTTTTTTTCTCAATTAAACGCAAAGTCATGCCAAAAGCCCAATTAACTACATCAGCTTAGAAAACAATTCATTGGCCCAACAGATGCCCGTAGTAAATCCAGATCGCTACCATCCTCTGCGGAGCGCCATCACCGATCCATTCCTTAGCGGTCTGGCTGGCATCGGAGCAGAGCTGGATGTCGGTGCTGAAAAGAAAACTTCCAAAATGAGCCCCCAACTTGCCTCAAGCGCCACGCACGCGTCCGGCCTCCGCTGCGGCGTTCCACGCCCGGACCGAGCCGGGGACTGAGCTGGGGCCGCCGTTCCGCGCCGCGCCGCCTCCGTCTGGCCACGCGCCCGGCGGCGCCCCGCCCAGCTTTCGTTTCCCGCTGAATGGAAAGCGAAACTTAGCGGGGCCTCCGCGCCAGCAGCGGGGCGCCCGCGTGCAGGGAAAGCCCGCCGGCCCCAGCCGCCCGCCGCCGCGCGCCTACCTGCGCGGGACGTCAGCGCTCGCCGGTGGGCGGGGCTTGCAAACGCTGCCAACCTGCCGAGAACACGCGCGCCTTTTTTTTTTTTTTTGAAACGGAGTCTCTGTCGTCCAAGCTGGAGTGCAGTGACACGGTGGCGCAATCTCGGCTCACTGCAGCCTCCGCCTCCGGGGTTCAAGTGATTCTCCTGCCTCAGCCTCCGGGATGACAGACGTGCACCACCACGCCAGGCTAATTGTTGTATTTTAATAGAGACGGGGTTTCGCCGTGTTGGCCAGGCCGGTCTCGAACCCCTGACCTCAGGTGATCTACCTGCCTCAGACTCCCAAAATGTTAGGATTACAGGTGTGAGCCACAGCACCCCACCTACATGCGTCTTTTTATTTGCGATTTTCAGGTCCCTGCAATTAGCATGCGTCTTAGAGTCAATTAGCATTTGGTAATATCCACTGCAGCATTTTTTTTTGTTGTTAATGCTATTGTATTTCTTGGATCGTGCATCTTCACATCGCCGGCCCGTGGCTTGGATGACATGCGGCACGTGTTATAATTATGAGCTCCTCTATAGGCATGCAGATACATATATTGCGCCACTTAAGGTGGGGTTAGGCAAAGCGCAGTGGCTCACGCCTGTAATCCCAGCACTTTCAGAGGCCGGGGCGGGCAGATCACCTGAGGTCAGGAGTTTGGGACCAGCCTGGCCAACATGGTGAAACCCCATCTCTACTAAAAGTACAAAAATTAGCGGGGCGTGGTGGTGCGCGCCTGTAGTCCCAGTTTTCAGGGTACTGAGGCAGGAGAATCACTTGAACCCAGGAGGCAGAGGTTGCGGTGAGCCGAGATCGCACTACTGCACTCCAGCCTGGATGACAAGAGTGAGACTCCATCTCAAAAAAAGACAAAAAAAAAAAAAAAAGATGGGGTCAGGCCCCAGTGAACCCATCATGAGTGAAATCATGGTAAGTGAGGGACCATCTGTATATATAAGGTTAAAAGATCTATAACATGGACACCAGAAAGCCTTATTACCTCTTTAGAGATGTATTTCTTGTATGCAGACTCATGGGGGTGGGGGCAGAGGGGTTAGCTGCTAGGGGCCTCAAACTCCAGCACTGGAATTTGCACAGGAAAGCAGAATACAGTCCCCCCAAAGCGATCATTCTTTCTGAAACCCGTCCCCCCAGCAGTAGACAAATAGGGAGGCTCTAAAAACCCAAAACTGCCAGGACCTCACCGAGGCACGGGTAGGGTCTGTAGTAAGGTACAAAATACCATGGCACGAAGATGTGTAAACATCTCCATAACAGGGTGGATATGTGTTAGAAGCATGAACACAGACATATACATACGGGCTATCCACAAGTCCATCATAAGCCCAGATTCCCCTTAGATTGCTGCTGCAATGGAGGCAGTGTCGTGCACAGCACGGCATTTCTCTCCGGAACGCTGATGGACTGCGAGCAACATGGTATTTACACAGGTACACGGTACTGAGCACAGAGTCCGTCCTCATTATATTCGGTGACCAATCGGTTATATAACCAGCTTCGTACATCTGGTAAGCCTTGTCCACAAACAGGAACCTCAGAAACTCAAGTGAGGGCGATCAGGAGAGGATGTTGCAAAATGTGATGAAATATGCCAAATATATCGAGTCAGTAGAAGGCTAAGGACCAAGCCGTATTTGCTTGCAGCAACTATCAGCAGAAAACTATTAATAGTCGATCCAAGGATTCTATCTGAATCTTGGTAGGTCAGTGGAGCAAAGTAATTGATGTTCCTGCCCCAGTGCAGAATGGACAAGGGTGAACCTTGGGGTGGAGGCTGGACGATGTAACGTAAGGGTCCATTACACTTCTGCGGGGCTCTTCCATCCTTTGTGGTACGTTCCTGAACAATTCCAGGCTAAAGCCATCAGGTGTGTCAAGCAAATTGGGCATCTGTGTAGTATGTTCCACAGTGGCCCAAGCAGGGTGCTGGACCAGAGCAGGATGAGGAGGGTGGCAGCACAGGGGGGCTGCCCAGCACAGTGTCAGACACAGATGCGTGCTGGTGCAGCCTGCCTGGGTGTCAGAGCCCAAGCAGTTTGAGGATGTGGCACGGCCCCGTGGCGGAGTGGCCCAGTGTGTGACGTCGGGGGCTGGGGCAGGTGCTGGCGGAGATGACAGATTAGTTACATACAGGGAGATGACCAGGTAACTGAATGTATTAAGGATAATTGGAGCCGGGGTCGAAACTGTCAGAGATAGGAGTTACAAATAATGAAAGGGAGAACGCGCCCACGAGCATTGAACTAGAATTGGACTTAGCAGGGTGGATCTGTGATTCTCAGTATGTGCACACAGACGAAGGAGGACATGTGGAGGTCAACGTGGATGTACACGCATATGCATTACATGCATACATCCCCTGACTTGGCCTGGGGGGGCCTGGGAACAGTGACACCCCAATCTGGCACATAGATTGTGGTTTCTAATTCCCATTCTTTAATAAAAGGAACCCATGTTGCTTAGAGAAATGGCTGTTTCTGGGGTTATGGCAGAGAAAGTACAAGATGAGCGTAGGACGTCTTCTTCTGCCAGAAAGTGAGGAAATGCTCAAAGAATGATGGGGATGTTTCAAAACGGATACAGAAGCCAACGCCAAGACCGTGCCCCCACTGGCCAAATTCGGAAGCACTTGAGCAGCAAAAGAAATGATGATAGTAACCTTTCAACCCTTTAAATAGAACGGGAAGCCACGCTTCATATCAATCAAAGTAGATATGAATAAATTGAAATTTTGGTGAGGAATAGGATATTCACACAGTTTCAAAGTACCTTCCACAAAGTACATATTATTAATTACCAATAGTATTACATACATATGATACCAACCAGGTTCATTCTGCCCACATGCAATCAATCAATCACTGTGACAGGTTTTGCAAAAGAGAAAAGAGTTATTCACAAGGCAGCCCAGTAAGGAGGCAGGAGAATAGATCTCAAAACTGCCTCCCCGGCCAGGCACAATGGCTCACGCCTGTAATCCCAGCACTTTGGGAGGCCGAGGTGGGCGGATCATGACGTCAGGAGTTCAAGACCAGCCTGGCCAACATGGTGAAACCCCATCTCTACTAAAAATACAAAAATTAGCTGGGCATGGTGGTGCACGCCTGTAATCCCAGCTACTCGTGAGGCTGAGGCATAAGAATTGCTTGAACCCGGGAGGTGGAGGTTGCAGTGAGCCAAGATCACGCCATTGCACTCCAGCCTGGGTGACAGAGTGAGACCCTGTCTCAAAAAAAAAAAAAATCTGCCTCCCCAAAGATAAGGCTCAGGGACATTTACCAGTGAGAGCAGCAGCGTGGTCTACGGTGTGGGCAAAGGTGATTGGCAGTGGGGGAGAATGAGGCAGTCAGACACCTGTGCGAGCATAGGGAGGGTTCATGGCACTTCACAGGACACATGCTCAGAAAATGACAGCCTCAGCATGATCTGAGGGTGGCGTTTGGGGGCCTCTGATGTCAAAAGGCCACCTCTCTTTTTTGCACAAGCCTACTTGAAAGCTCACTGGCCTCCACTGGTTGGAACTGGGCAGGAGCTGCCCCAAGTACCTGAAAAACAATGTGAGCAATCGTGACGGTAGTGACATACATGTTACCTGTAAGGAAGCCAGCAAGGTTAGGTTATAGTGCTCAGCCGCGAGGCCTTCAGCTTCGCAGAAGAAAATGTGACAAAAACAAGTGACCAAAAACAAGCAGGGCAGGCCAAACTGGGCAGACCTAATCGGATTAACCCCGTGGTCTCATGTGTAATATTATATTATAACTATAAAGAATGTAATTAATGTAGATATTCAGTACAAAAGGAGAAAGGGGTACCTTGGCAGTAGCAGTGCACATCATCAGCGCCGGGAATACTGGAATTGTGTGCCCCCAGAGGACAGGGTGGGGCGAGCGTGGCCTCACTCCCATGCTGTTCCCGTCAAAGGTGAGTGACTGGAACCCCTTCGCCAGGACGCGGGTCCTGGCCAACCCAAGTTGAGGGGCATTCTGCAAATCAGCTGGCCTGCCATCTTCAAAAGATGATGAAAATCAAAGACAGCTCTGAGGAACGGTTCCAGACTGGCAGAGACCAGAGAGGTCACAGACGAACAGGAGATCCCAAACGGGATCTTTTGGCCGTAAAGGACAATATTGGCAAAACTGGTGAAACTTGAATGGGGTCTGAGATTAGGTGGTAGTAACTTCACAGGAGGGGATCTGGGAGAAATGCAACGTCACGTGGAAAACTGACTCTCAAAAAGTTCAAGAAGAAAGTTCTTTGGGCCGGATGCAGTGGCTCATGCCTGCAATCCCAGCACTTTGGAAGGCCGAGATGGGCGGATCACGAGGTCAGGAGTTCGAGACCATCCTGACCAACATGGTGAAATCCCGTCTCTACTAAAAATACAGAAAAATTAGCTGGGCGTGGTGGCGCACGCCTGTAGTCCCAGCTACTCGGGAGGCTGAGGCAGGAGAATTGCTTGAACCCAAGAGGCAGAGGTTGCAGTGAGCCAAGATAGTGCCACTGCACTCCAGTGGGAGACACTGTCTCAAAAAAAAAAAAAAAAAAAAAAAAGAAGAAGAAGAAAATAAAATAAAGAAAGTTCTTTGGACTATACTTGCAACTTTTCTGTAGGCTTAATACTGTTTCAAAATTTTTTAATGTAAAATAATATTACGGGGTAGTAGTTTTTATTAAGACTATTTACAAGATTATGCTTTTTGAAAGCATTGGTTAAAAGATTTCTCAAAATCATGCAGGAAAAGAGTTTATACTGAAACTGTATAATATTTGTTTCAAAAGGAAGTTTGGGCCCTGAGAAGCGTTTTCTGTAGTTTACACAGTATTTCTGCCAATTTGGGATACTTTCAGTGTCCCTGGAATTCTTATCAACCGAATTTCTTACTCTTTTTCCCTCAAAAAAAAGTTTTGACGTATGAGGCAAAAGGCCACACCTGCCTACCTCACTTTAAAATTCTGCCTAAAAACCTGGTCACGGAGGAAGGTGTTGGTTGATTTTAATGGGATCATCTAGTTCCCCTCACAACAGAAAGCTATTTAGAAAGAAGCTATTTGCCCAACGTGAGGAACACGTTATACAAACTGATGAGAATTCTTGTGCTGGGGAAAGGATAGGGCTCGTTGCATGGGGTAAGAGCAAGCGATGTTTTCCAAAAAAAAGAAAACAGAATCAGTGACGGGGCGAGTATTAGTACTCCTTTACAAAACACACTTCTCTACAAACAGTGGTTTCCCGCGACCTCTGCCGTCTCTCTCCACAACTTTCTCCTGCCCATTTTTCTCTCTGCATTTTGTCAAGATGATTTTTATTTTAAATTGTACTGTATTTTGCATGCTTCCAAAGATAAATAATGATTTTTAAGATGAATTAAACATTGAATCTCCCTCTCAGTATTGTTTTGGGAACATGCATTCTGAGAAGCAGAGGGAGCTGCTCAGTGGAACAGACAGAACTCCACATTTCATCTTCCAGGCATGGCTTTCAGCGTGCAATTCAGACAGAATATGACTTGGCGTATGTCAGCTTTCCCAGGCACTGCCTGTCCTCTAGCAATGTGTTGCCTTAATGGAGAATCTTTTTAAATTAAATCTTTTATATTAGAAAAGACATGTTAAACATAAAGAAAAGTTATACAAATATCATATCAACCCAATGTACCCTTCCTTCACTAATTTTATCTCTCGTACGTACACATCTATGTGTATGTGTGTGTACACAGTATAGACGTGTATATATATTTACACGATCACTTTTTTTGCCGGACTACTTGAGAGTAAATTGAAGAGATTGAAACTCTTCAACTCTAAATAATCTAATGTGATCCTCACAGGATCAAAAATGTTTTCTTCCATAACCCTGGGGCAATTATTATCAAATTCAGATCATTTCATATTCATACAACTTTCTAATATATATTCGATATTTACATTTTGACAATTATCCCAATATTGTTTTGCTGCAACTTTTCCCCTTTCTTATTTTATCTTATTTTTATAGATACATAATAATTGTACATATTTATGTGGTACATGTGATATTCTGACACATGCATACATCGTGTAATGATCAAATCAGGATGATGAAGATATTCGTCACCTCAAACATTTGTTATTTCTTTGTACTGGGAACATTCCACATCTTCTCATCTAGCTATTTTGAAATATACAGTAAATCATTGCTAATTATTATCGCCGTACAGTGCTAGCACGCCCTCTATCTAACTGTATCTTCGCACCCATAACCAGCCTGTTCTCATCCTTCCCTCCTTCCTACTGCTTCTCAGCCTCTGGTAGTCATCGTTCTACCCTCTACCTCCCCGAAATCAAGGTTTTTAGCTGCCACGTAGGAGTGAGAAGGTGGGATATGTGTCTTTCTGTGTCTGGCGTCTTTCTCTTAACATCATGTCCTTTGGTTCCATCCATGTTGCTACAACTGACAGGATTTCATTCTTTTTGTGACTGAATAATACTCCGCTGTGTATATATATAGCGCACATGTTTTTATCCATTCATCTGCGGATGGACGTTCGGATCGATTCCATATCTTGGCTGTTGTGAATAGCGCTACAGTAAATATGGGAGTGCTGGTATCCCTTCAACATACTGATTTTCTTTCTTTTGGGTCTATACCCGGCAGAGGGACCCATGGATGTGGCAAATTTGTTTGCCTCAGTATCATCAAATTGTAAAAACTAGATTTCCAAAAAGCTATACATATTAAAAACAACCAGTGCAGTGGTTATTTTAGACTGTGGAATTATAAGTAATTTTCCCCCTTACATGTTGTATATTTTTCAGTTTTTGTACAGTGAATATGTGTTGCTTTATATTAAGGACATGTTTATGTATAGTCAGTAGGCTACGGTTTCAAGATGAATTTTGTGGCCTGAAAGCTGGGGTTTTTGCCAATATTGTAAGGGCTTTGGCTTCCATTTGCTGTGAGATGTGGTATCAGTGGAAGGTTGTGAGCGGAGAAGTGACATTATCTGGCCTCTGTTTATATATACCTGCTTATTTATTTATTTAGAGGTCTCCCTCTGTTGCCCAGGCTGGAGTGCAGTGGCATGATCTCAGCTCACTGCAACCTTCACCTCCGGGTTCAAGTGATTCTCCTGCCTCAGCCTTCTGAGTAGCTGGGATTGCAGGCATCTGCCTCCATGCCTAGCTAATTTTTGTATTTTTTGTAGAGACGGGGTTTCACCATGTTGGCCAACCTGGTCTCGAACTCCTGACCTCAAGTGATCTACCCACCTTGGCCTCCCAAAGTGCTGGCATTACAGGCATGAGCCACTGTGCCCATCCCCAGTATAGGCTTTTAATTAAAAAATATATATTTTTTATTTGTACAAATTTATGGGGTACATATGCAGTCTTGTTACGTGCATAGATTGCACAGCGGTCAAGTCAGGGCTTTTAGCGTATCCATTACCCAAATAATAGGCATCGTACCCACTAGGTAATTACCCGTCATAGGACCCTGTCACACTCTGTCACCCTTCCGAGTCTCCACTGTCTGTCACCCCACTCTCTATGTCTATGTGGACACATTTTTTAAGCACCCACTTACGAGTGAGAACAGGTGAAATTTGACTTTGTGTGCCTGGCTTGTTTCACTTACCAATCTACTTTTCATTAGTGTATTTAGACTGTTTATATTTAATGTAATTACCGGTATGTTAAGGCTTAGGTCTTCCATTGAATTCTTTTGTTATCTTTGTTCCCTCTGTTCCTTGTTTCTCTGTTTTCTTTTTCCTACTTTCCCTTGGGTTACTAGCGCCTTTTTAGAATTCCATTTTGATTTGTCTATAGTGATTTAGCATGTATCTCTTTGTGCAAATTATTTAATAGCTGCTCTACCTATTACATTATATTGATATCTCAGTCTACTGGCGCTGACATTTTACCAGTTTGACTGAAGTGTAGAAACCTTACAATTCCTTTAAGTCATTTTACCCTCTCCCACTTACAATTATCTTAACAGTTCTTCTACATACTTCAATAACATGTTAGACAATGTTAAAATTTTTGCTTCAATGATCAAAAATACTCTAGAAAACTCAACAGGAGAAGAAATGTCTACTGTATTTATCTACATTTTTACTTTCTGTTGTTCTGTGTTCCTCCCTGATGTTCTAAGATTTATCATTTCCTTTCTATTTCAAGAACTTCCTTTAACCATTTTTTTTTTTAGGGTAGGTCTGCTGGTGATGAATTCTTGGTAGTTCTTCTAGTTCTTCACCTGAGATTGCCCTGACATCCCTGTCATTTTTGAAGGCTGCTTTCACTGGATAATAAAACTCTTGATTGACAGTGTTTTTCCTTTAGCACTTGGAAAATACTGTGTCACTTCTTTCTGGTCTCTATGATTTCTCTTCTCTTTTCTTTTCTTTTCTTTTTTTTTTTTTTTTGAGGCGGAGTCCCACTCTGTAGCCCAGCCGGGAGTGCAGTGGCTCGATCTTGGCAAACTGCAACCTCCCCCTCCCAGCCTCAAGCTAACCTCCCCCTCCCAGCCTCAAGGGAAAGAGGGTTTCACTAGACATTACATTAACTATGGATTCTTCTATTCCCGGGGTAAAATATTTAAAAATGAAACTAATTTTTCTTAGTGAGTGAACACGACTTAGGGCGTCCCAAGAGAACCACCGTGGGACTCCTGGAACGGGCTATCTAGCTGTTCAGCCCAGTGGGCTAACCAAGCTCCCTGCCACGGCCACTGTGCAGTTCCTTTTTCTGACACCCGCCCACCTCCTAGTGTTCACCAAATTTGCTTTACAATTTTAAGTCTCTAGGCAATCCATGCTGGAGAAAGACTTACAAAGCGACCTATCTTGGGGAACCGTAGAGTCTCCCGCTTTCCTTCTACCCTCTTTCTCAGGTCCCTTGTCCCCAGTTCTAAAACGCAGTCTCCTGCTTCATGAGCGGAGCCATCAAAGCTGACAGGGCGGGCAGTCCCCATGGCCGGACGGAGGAGCGGGAGACGCGAAGCGGCTGGAGGAACAGGGACACATCCAAGGCCCTGTGTGTGCATCACCCCAAACTTCCCTGCCGACCCGTCTCCCTGTACTCACGCCTCTTAGCACTTTGGTGACTGTGCCATTCATGTTTATTTTAACCTCATTCGCATTAATCGAGAGGAAAGGAACGTATCACACAGGCTTTGCCCCCTCTGCCTAGCGGGTGTGTTATATGCCCCCGATAGGGCTGATAGGGCATACTCACACACGCAGGAAGCCCTTTCAAGCTTATCTCATCTTTATCTGGCGAGAAAGATGCATCCTCCTGAAGGGGGCTGACAGCTCCTGACCCTGATTCTCTACCAGGGCGGAGTTTGTCCAGGCTGAAGCCCATGGAGCCTGGTGCAGGGACGACCTCTGGCCAGCGCGAGAGAATGTGGTCTCTCTAAAAACAATCCTCTAGACGTGACTGGCATCACCTCATGCCTCATCTTCCTTTCCTTGGGGCATTTTACTCTATTTCTCTTAGAGCTTCCAAGGAGTACAGGACAGAAACATCCACACGTAAAGAAGCGTGCATTTAATGCCCAGGGACTTACCATGGGCCCAGCCCCGGGTGTCTTCCTGGCTGGTTCACAGCCTTTTGATTACTCCACCAGAGCCGCCCACTTCAGGGAAGAGGAGCAGGTAGCCACCCCCTCCTCTGTAAATGACAGACTTGTGCCCCTCCCCATCCAGCATTTCATCAGGCAGCAGCTGGAACGCGGCATGAACACCCAGGGTTAGAAACGGGGTAGGGTGGACGGGAGGAGCAGGCAGGCCCTGGATCTGAGTTCTACCTCTGACTGTCTCCAACACCTAAAACATCCCTGTCTGTTCGTCTACACAATGAGGAGAATAACTATTTTGAGGCTGTTGGGAGGATTGGAAATAAGGCCTGTCTGAATACAGAAATAAGGCATAGATATCATGCTCCAAACCTTCCAAATGCTTCTGTTTTGGAAAAATTCTAAACTGCTCTCCACGCCCATAGGCTGGACACACTCCAGCCTTGCCTGGCTGGTGGGTCTTCTCTCTTCCCCTCTCGCCATCCTCCAGGAAACAATCTCCTTTCTGCTCTGCAGACGCTTCAAGCTTGTTTCCAGTCTGTTTCTGCACCTGCTTCTCCCTGCACCCAGCATCCTCCCGCGTGGCACAGGCCTCCACGTGGCCATCTCTGACCACGCGGTCCATGGGAGCATGCCCAGACGCTCTCACCACTGCGTTTTACTTCCTCTCACTTGACACTAGCTGGCATGATCTCATTTGCTTATTTATGTATGCATGAGGGTCGGAAATGTGTCTGTCTCGTTCATTGCCAACTCTGCAGCTCTTAGAGAGCAGTGCTTAGGACAGGGAGTGCATTGGAATATGTGACAGGGGAGTGAATGCATGCCAAGTGTAGACGCTGCCCGGGGCGGGCTACAGACCCATTCATGTGAACTTCCGCTCAGCCCCGCCCCAGAACCTTCCCAGGCCCAGACCTCTCCTTTCTCTGAGTGTTCGCACTCTCCAGCTAGCAGGCCACGTTTTGGGGCCAGACCCACCCGATCTGGCATTGAAACTCCTGATTAGACCTCCTCGCATGTGAAACTGGGCCTCGCCCAGAGATGGTAGCCCTCACTTTCTTTAGTGACAGAAAGCTGCTCCTACCCAGGCAGGGCCTGATGGAACTCAGCGTCCGCTAATGGCCCAGTCGCGCCACCCTGGGTACTGGGGCCGAGCACCCTCCTCCTGGGTAAGGCAGGAATCAGGCTGGGGTGGGGAGAGTGCTCTGTCACTCTTGAACATGTGCTTTGCGTGGAGCAGCATAAATAAAGAGACACGGCCAAGGGGAAGGCATATATTTAAAATTCCTCCCCTTCATTCTCTTCTTCAAACGAGTCAGTCCCCACTTCTTCATAATCCTTCTCCAGGGCGGCCAGGTCTTCCCTGGCCTCAGAAAATTCTCCTTCTTCCATCCCCTCTCCGACATACCAATGCACGAAGGCCCGCTTGGCGTACATGAGGTCGAACTTGTGGTCGAGGCGGGCCCAGGCCTCCGCGATGGCCGTGGTGTTGCTGAGCATGCAGACGGCCCGCTGCACTTTGGCCAGGTCTCCCCCGGGGACCACGGTCGGGGGCTGGTAGTTGATGCCTACCTGAGGGACAGAGAAAGAGGAGGAGCCACAGAAGAAGATGCAAGTCAGCCAGAGGATAACTCAGGATGGGGCATCTTGGTCACCTGGCTGGCTTCAAGTCATGGTCCTGGGCGTGGGAGTGGGGCTATGGGATGGAGCAGGCGGGATGGGACCGGGGAGGCCGGCAGGTGGTGAGAGAGAACCTGAAGAGAAAGCGAAAGCATTTGGGGCAACAGAGCAAAAACCCATCTCTACCAAAAAAAAAAAAAAACAACAACAAATTAGCCAGGCACCGCAGCTACGCCTACTAGTCCCGGCTACTCGGGAAGCTGAGGTGGGAGGATCACTTGAGCCCATGAGGTCAAGGCTGCAGTGAGCTACAGTGGCACCACTGCACTCCAGCAGCGGGCACAGAGCAAGATCCTGCCTCTTACACAAACAAAAAAACAAACAAAAGTAAGTGGGGAAGGGCTGGGCAGTCAAAGGCTGGAGAAGGACAAGGCTGGTACAGAGGGCTCAGCAGGTAGGCAAATGTGAGTCACAAGCGACATTAGCAGCAGGTGGCAGGCGTCTGGTCCACGTGTATGCGTAACAGGAAATGCATTCTAGATTCAAAGCTATTCAGAAGTGTACCCTCTCCCAAATAGTTATCTCAAGTGCCTCTTAGCTGCGTTGCAAGTAAATTTCAGGAAGTTTCTCTACCAAGAGTGAAAACTGTTGAAGAGGTCACAGGGAAATTCCACAGCAGTAAATAAAGAGAGCCGGAAGGCCCCGGGCTGGTGCTAGTGTTAACCAGGCTCTGTGTTTCTGGGAATCGGGGCTTCTTGGAAGAAAAGCAGAGTCTCCAATCCAAGAAGGCTGTTAAAGATCTTGCCAAGTTCTGCAGCATGGCAGGTGTCCTAGGCTCAGCCCAGTCCCATCTTAGTGGCGCTTCTGCCCTGGGAAGCTCTCTCCTTCCCAACACATGTCCCAAACCAAAGCCAACCCCGGGAACCATGGGAAACTGGGACAATGTCATGGCAAACCGTGACATTCCTCATGGGGACTGAGAACCTCAGCCACCTCTCCCACTGAGACCACCACACTTCAACTGCCGGTGTCTTAATGCCAGCGCTTGAAAATGCACATCCTCCTGAGGGGCTGGGGTGGGGGTGGCAGCTGAGCGTGCAGCCATGTGGGTAGCCTGCGGCTGGGCCCACAGCGGCCACCATTCCTCTTAGGCACAGGTGGCATCTTGGAGGTGGAGGGGATACAGGGAGGGGGCAAAGTGGGGAAGGGCAAGGCAATGAATATGAACTTGGCCACATCACATATGTTGCTGGATCCAACCCGACTGCCATAGACTTTGTGCCTAGGCCAACTTCCTCTCCTCTAAGCGGTAACATCTCCGACCTGAGTCAAGTGGGGACAAGTACCATTGGAGAGAATGCAAGAAGATAAATTCAGCAGCCCCCACTCCAGGGAACATGCTTTTCTTAGCTTATGCTAATGCTACCACATTTATCCTTCAGGACATGACCCCAGAGCTTCTGCTTGAAGGACAGAGAACGAGGGAGCGTCTCCTTTTTGTTAATTTCCCCACCGCCTGCCACGTCGCTCATTCATTCTCTTTCTTCCCATTCATTCTCCTACTAGCTTGTTGTTTGTTTCCATTTGAGAAAGAAAAAAGAACTTCATTTTTTGGAAGACCTTGACTGGTTTTGCCAGAATGACTAGAACTGCCACATAAAAATAGGCATAATCTTGGGGGGAAATTATATATGTAGCTGGGAGGAGAGCAGTGAGAAGGAACGCTGCACTCCTCACTCAGCAGAATAGCCAGGTCATAGCCTCAGACACAAGCAGGGCCGCCATGAGGCCAGCAGGCAGCTGGTGCCTCACGCTTGTAACTCCTGCCAAGAAGAACTGAGACATGCTCATTTCTTTACCTCCAGCAACTGGGACAAACCCAGATACATAATAGGTACCAGTAAAACCTCTGAATGATTGAAAGCATGACTAGGGGCTGGGCACGATGGCTCATGCCTGTAATCCCAGAACTTTGGAGGCCGAGGTGGGTGGATCACCTGACGTCAGGAGTTCGAGACCAGCCTGACCAACGTGGTGAAACCCCGTCTCTACTAAAAATATAAAAATCATATGGTGGTCTGTACCTATAATCCCAGCTCCTCAGGAGGCTGAGGCAGGAGAATCACTGGAACCCAGGAGGTGGAGGTTGCAGTGAGCTGAGATCGCATCACTGCAGTCCAGCCCAGGTGATGAACGAAAGAGAGAGAGAGAGAGAGAGGGAGGGAGGGAGGCAAGGAGAGGCAGAAAGAAAAAAAAGAAAGAAAGAGGAAGAAAGAAGAAAGGAAGAAAGGAGGAAAGAAAAAGAAAGGAAAGAAAGAAAGCGGCCAGGTGCGGTGGCTCACACCTGTCATCCCAGCACTTTGGGAGGCCAAGGTGGGCGGATCACGAGGTCAAGAGATCAAGACCCTCCTGGCCAACATGGTGAAACCCCGTCTCTACTAAAAATACAAAAAAAAAAAAAAAAATAGCTGGGCGTGGTGGCGTGCGCCTGTCGTCCCAGCTACCCGGGAGGCGGAGGTTGCAGTGAGCCGAGATCACACCACTGCACTCCAGCCTGGCGCCTGGTGACAGAGTGAGACTCTGCCAAAAAAAAAAAAAAAAAAAAAAAAAATGAAAGAAAGAAAGGGAGGAAGGAAGGAAAGGAAAGAAGAAAGAAAGAAGACAGACTGAAGGGTGCCTGTGTGGCAGCTGTTCTGACGAGAAGGCCATGGTGGAGTGGCTCAGCTGTTCGCGTGCACAGCCAGGCTGCACGCCTGCCACGCAGCTCAGAGGGACGGCTTCTACTAGTGACCATTCCCGGTCCTGGGGCCCCAGGGTCTGCCCTCACTATTCTGCATCTCCCCTCTGACCCTCCAAGCCTGGTGTTTTCCAGACTGCGGGCACCTGGTCTACCACCGGCCACACGGCTTGCTGGTTTCTATGTACTCCTGGTTAATGGCGATGGAAAACAACAATCACAGGACAACTATAAAATTATCTTCTTATTACTCCAAATTGATTAAGATGTGCAGGATAGATATTTAAGTCTTCAAAATAAATTGGGAGAGCACGTCTTTTGTTAGAGGAGGGCATCATCCTCTGGCGACTGGAATAATTTGGTTCACTCTAAAATTAAAATGGCCACAAAATCATGCTGTACGAGGAAGTGTGAAATATCTGTTAAAATGAACTTTAGGCAAATTGAACCAAATCATGAACACCAAAAGCACTGCAATTCAGGTCAGTAGATTCGGGCCAATACCAAATCATTACCTGTTGCTCAATAAACGAAATCAAAGATTAACCAATTGATCCATTTAAAATAGCACCAAACTTTTCTTTTCTTTTTTTTGTTTGTTTGTTTGTTTGAGATAGAGTCTCGCTCTTTCTCCAGGCTGGAGTGCAGTGGCGCACTCTCGGCTCACTGCAACCTCCACCTCCCAGGTTCAAGCGATTCTCCTGCCTCAGCCTCCCGAGTAGCTGGGACTACAGGCGCGCGCCACCACACCCAGCTAATTTTTCTATATTTAGTAGAGACGGGGTTTCACCATGTTGGCCAGGACGGTCTTGATCTCTTGACCTTGTGATCTGCCCGCCTCGGCCTCCCAAAGTGCTGGGATGACAGGTGTGAGCCACCGCGCCTGGCCCCAGCACCAGACTTTTCTAAAATGGCCTAAACAGACAAGACTTTAACAGCATTTGTGTCTCAACCAAAGCTGAATTCCATTAAGGTTACATCTGGTTGAAGTCCCCCGCCCCGTATCATCACACAAAGCCTGAAGCGCCCAGGGAACGGCACATCCTTGGTCATCTCCCTCTGCTTCTCTCGTCATCTCTCCCCTCCCTAAGTCAGCAGCTCTCACCTTGAAGCCTGTGGGACACCAGTCTACAAACTGGATGGTCCTCTTGGTCTTGATGGCAGCAATGGCGACGTTCACATCCTTGGGCACCACGTCGCCCCGGTAGAGCATGCAGCAGGCCATGTACTTGCCATGTCTGGGGTCGCACTTCACCATCTGGCTGTTGGGCTCGAAGCAGGAGCTGGTGATCTCGGCCACGGAGAGCTGTTCGTGATAGGCTTTCTCGGCAGAGATGATGGGCGCGTAGGTGACCAGCGGGAAGTGGATGCGGGGATAGGGCACCAGGTTGGTCTGGAACTCAGTAAGGTCCACATTGAGGGCCCCGTCGAAGCGGAGAGAAGCAGTGATTGAGGACACAATCTGGCTGATGAGGCGGTTGAGGTTGGTATAGGTGGGGCGTTCAATGTCGAGGTTCCTGCGGCAGATGTCATAGATGGCTTCGTTGTCCACCATGAAAGCGCAATCTGAATGTTCCAGTGTGGTGTGGGTGGTGAGGATGGAGTTGTACGGCTCCACCACTGCCGTAGAGACCTGGGGGGCCGGGTAGATGGCAAACTCCAGCTTGGATTTCTTGCCATAATCCAGGGACAGGCGTTCCATCAGCAGAGAAGTGAAGCCGGAGCCAGTGCCCCCACCGAAACTGTGGAAAATCAGGAAGCCCTGCAAGCCAGAGCAAGCGTCTGTCTGGGGAGAGTAGGACGTGAGAAGAAATCAGAAGTATAAGTTTCCGAGAACACCCTGCAAGTGTAAAAAGCCAGGTGACCCACTCTGTCTGCCCCATCCCACCTCCCTACATTTTGTGCGGATTAAATCAAAACAGCCTTGAAGAAGTAAGGAAACAAAAGGAATTGTATTGATCTCTGGGGGAGTGGCTAAAAGATGGGATGGGGCCAGGCGCCGTGACTCAATGCCGGTAATGCCAGCACTTTGGGAAGCTGAGGCAGGAGGACCAATGAAGGCCAGGAGTTCACAACCAACCCAGGCAACATAGTGAGACCTCATATCTAAAAAGACTGTTTTAATTAACTGGGCGTGGTGACGCACACCTGTAGTCCCAGTTACTTGGGATGCTGAGGTGGGAGGGTCACTTGAGCCCAGGAGTTCAAGACTGCAGAAATCTATGATCACACCATTGTACTCCGGCCTGGATGACAGAGCAAGACTCTGCCTCAATTATTTTTTTAATGGGATGGGGGCACACGCCTCTAGGTGCGTGACGGTTTCAGCCCAGTAGTTGGTGGAATAGAGAATGTGAGTTTCAAAACCACAGTGGATGGTGACTTTGTCACTTTGTCCTTTGAGGGCCCCAACTCCTTGCCCACCTTCCCTGCCCCTGTCATCTGATTTTGCGGGAACTGCTACCTACACACTTCAACCCAACCTTGGAAGGTGACTCAGGGCACCAATTTCAGAAATGTAAATGGAGCCAGAAAGCCTGAGTTTTAACATCAACTTTGCTATTTCCCGGTTTGTAAGAACCTGAGCAAGTCACTGAACCTCTCCAAACTTTTGTTCCTTCTTAGTCAAAGTGGGGGAAATAGAAAACCCTCATAAGGTTACCGTGACAATTAAATCAAATAGCATAACATGCTGAGCAAGGACCTGGTGCGTTGTAAGCACCGATGTCAGCGCTCATCAGAACCAAGAGAAATTCACAGAAATACAGGATTTTCCCATTGGGTGTGATTTGAACTTTTGGGGACCACAGACAGCTTTGAGGCCAATGATTGTGACAAGCCCTCCTCTAAACAGAAAAAGTGAACATATGCAAAAATTGGGCCCCCTTACCTCCCAGGTAAAGAATGTGTGATCGGGTCCAAGCTTTTCCATTACACAGATAAGCAAATGGAAGCTTAAATAAACAAAGTGATCCAACCTACGACTCAGAGCTTTGTAGTCCAACCGAGTTCAAACCCTAACTCTGCCACTTTCTAGCTGTGTGACCCAGGCGAAGATACTGAACCACCCTGGCCCTCAATTTCTTCATCTGTAAAGTACAGGAAGGTGACCTCCTAAGTATAATTATTAAGGATTAAATAAAGGAATGTACTTGGCTTTGTAATGGCATTTGTAAGTAACCAAGTGTGTCGACAATCTCTTCCTCTCTTCTTCCAGGTTAAATACTTTGTTAACCTGTGTTTCCAACCAGCAGAGACTTCATCCGGCCTTATACCCGGAACCTTCCCCAGATACTTCCAGAGTATCAGTGAGTATGAATAGGGCCTCAGCCTGGAGCACAGTCTATGGGGCCAACACAGAGGAAGGGGCATCACCCCTGTGCATGCTTCTTACAGAATTTAAGCAGAAATTCCCAAACCTTAGGAGCTCCGTCCTGTAGCCAGGGGTCGTGTGCTATTCCCCAGGCTTATCAAACAGGCACGTGGCCAAGCCTGTCCTCTCCGGCCGGGCCCACCCATCCCTGCCCTCCTGACCCTTACCAGCTTCCGTATGCGGTCCAGCACCAGGTCAATGCTCTCCTTGCCCACCGTGTAGTGGCCCCGGGCGTAGTTATTGGCTGCATCCTCCTTTCCTGTGATCAGCTGCTCTGGATGGAAGAGCTGGCGGTAGGTTCCTGCCCGGACCTCATCTTCCAAGAGGAGAAGGCCGTTAGGTCCTGGCACCTAGGGGAGAAGGCTCCCTCCCTATCACACTACCGCAGGACCCCCTTCCGGTCTCCCCTGTGTATAAATCTCCAGGGAGGTGAAGTCAGACCACCTCATAACAAATCTGCAGAAGGCTAGGAGAATTCCCAGGTAGCTCAGGCACTAACAGAGCCACGGCCTGCGGCTCACATGCCCTGCTGCCTGGGACCCTAACAAGCCTTAGCTTGACAAAGATCATCGAACACCAACGCTAATTGCCTCTCCTCCCTTCCACCCAGACTTCTCAAGGCTTCCCTTTTGTCTTTTTCTTTCATGCTGCAAAGTGTACCAGCAATTTAACTTAAGTCCATTTGCATTAAAATGTTCTGGGGACACGGACAAAGATTCAGGATGATCTGCCCAGAACCTAGACCCCCCCAAGAGTTGTCCCCCTCTTCAATTCCACCTCATGGCTGCAAGCATACATGTCAGGCATTAGACGTATTTTAGAATAATTTGAAGCAAAGCTATGTTCCAGGTCCTAGAGGAGCAGGAGCCCTAGAGAGGCCTTGAAGGGGATCTCTGCTCACTTCCAAGGATTCACACAAAGTGGACACAGAGCAGATCAAGACACATCAGGCTCCAGCTATGTCACCTCTTCTCTTTTAAAGTCCTCTATTCCCTGCAGAAAAATCCTCTGTGCAGTGGCCTGGGAGGTAACCCGCACTTTGCGCGTTTGTGCAAAGCATCTGTCCTCTGCTGCCCGTAGACACTGGTGTTCAGGCACTGTGGTGCATGCCCAGTCCTCTCCGGGGAACTATCTCTTGCCTGATGAGCCAGGCCTGAAGCTGGGGATCCTGATGTTCAACTGAGAGTCGACCCAGGGGTCAGAAACAGGGGATTTGGCACTACTGGAGGATAGCATGGCAGGGGGAGCTCTGCCAGGACCCGAGGCGGAATTCCACTGTGTTTCCTAGACCTGAATGAGCCTCATTCCAGAACTCCAGCAGCCCCCGGCTGTGAAGGAACGTGCCTGCTGTGATAGGCCCCTCTGTGTGTAAGAGGCTGAGGTTATACCCACCCTGAGGGCAGACTCAGAAACCTATACTTGGGGAAACTGGTCATTTAGGGGTGTCTTATAATTTCTAAACTTATTTGCATTTTCTTATCTCTAGTAGTTAGTAACAATGTGACCATTGTAGTATGGCGCAGCAGGTTTCGGGGGTTTAAGTGGGAGACATTTTGTTCTGCACGGAGTCTCGATCGCTGTTGTAAGATTCCCGGAACTGTGGAGACCCCGAGGAGCTGACAGCTGTCACGTGGGCTGGGAGGCTCCAGCCGCACCATCCCCACCTTCCAGCAAGAGATGCTGCTTCCTTAGCTACTGTGGGCCAACGCCTCTGCAGTTCTCTGATGTTCCCTGTGGAGAGGATCTCCGCCCACACTCACCCACCACAGTCGGCTCCAGATCGATCATGACGGCCCGGGGCACGTGCTTCCCATTGCCAGTCTCGCTGAAAAAGGTGGTGAAGGAGTCATCATCGTTGATCTTGCTGGCTTGAGTGTCAAAAGTGCCATCTGCCTGGATGCCGTGTTCCAGGCAGAAGAGCTCCCAGCAGGCATTGCCAATCTGAACTCCTGCTTGGCCCACGTGGACTGATATGCATTCCCGCTGTGGGGAGGAGGCAGCATCGAGGTCAGAGAGTCCAAGCCCTCAGCATGCCTTTGCCCTATACCCCTACAACATTCCCCTTGCAGGCCAGCCAGGCCCTGGCCCCGCCACCCCATTGCCAGCTGGCGTTGACTAGCTCTAGAGCAGCTGGCCCAGGACTTAGATCCAAAGAAGACATAGCTGTTTTGTGCTTTGCTCTAAAGGTGACTTCCCAGGGTTAACCTTTTATACCAGCAAAGAAAAAAGAAGGTGGTTGCAAAGATGAAATAACGGGCTAATTCCAAACCACAAGACTCCTGCACCGGTGAAGCAGGCCCAGGAAGAACTGGGGATCGTGGCGGAAACTCTCCCTCAACCTCCTCTCACGCAAGGCAGTGTTCACATTCACTCCTGATCCTGACTTCCTGAGACGCCGTGCACACATGCACACACGCACACATGCACACACACACACGCGCACACACCCGGTCTCAGGACATCACAGAGCAAATGAACACTCATGAACATGATCTGAAATTCCATTCCATGGCTGTCAGTAGTGTCATGGTTACCAACATAGAAAAAGGATTATTGATTATCCCAAGAGAGGATTGGATGGGTATAAATTCGGCCCTTCCTGCATGCTGAAGAGTTGGAAAATCTTGGCGGCCCCATAGCCTGCCCCTTGCCTACGCCGGGCCAGATGTTAAGTAAAGCGCACCTGGAGTGCCCTTAGCTCTGCCTGACTCTGATGAGAAGCCACAATTGCCTGACTGGTATTTGTGCTAACAGCTGAAGATGGGGAGTGCGCTGGCGGGAATGTAAATTGGGTCAGCCGCTGCGGAGAGCAGTTTGGAGATGTCTCGAAGGACTTAAACCAGAACGACCATGTGACTCAGCAATCTTGTTATGGGTATACATCCAAAATAAAACCGTCCTACCACAAAGACTCCTGCCCTCGCACGCTCATCAAAGTACTATTCGCGATAGCAAAGACACGGAGTCAACCTAGGTGCCATCCATGGTGGACTGGATAAAGAAAATACGGTATCTATACCATGGTACATATACTAGGCAGCCCCAAAAAACAACGAAATCATGTCCTTTGTAGCAACATGAATGCAGCTGGAGGCCACTATCCTAAGAAAATTAATGCGGGAACAGAAAACCAGATGCCGCATGTTCTTATAAGTGGGAGCTAAACGTGGGGTACACATGAACATACAAATAGCAACAGGAGACACTGGGGACGACGAGCAGGAGGGAAGCCGGGGCAAGGATTGGGAACCTGACTACTGGGTGCCATGCTCGCTGCCTGGGGACAGGGTTAGTCGTACCCCAAACCTCGGCATCACGATAGGTACCCATGCAACAAATCTGCACATGTACTCCCTGAATTTAAAATAAAAGTTGAAATTATGAAAGGAAAGGGAGGTGGGGAGTGTGTGTGTGTGTGTGTGTGTGTGTGTGTATGCGTATGTATGTGTGTATGCATGTATGTGTGAATGTGTGTATATGTTATGTGTGTATGTGTGTACATGTGTTATGTGTATATGTGTGCGTGTGTATATGTGTATGTGTGTATGTGTGTACGTGTATGTTTGTATGTGTGTACGTGTATGTGTGTGTGCATGTGTGTGTGTATGTGTGTGTTCGTGTGTGTGTGTGTGTGTGTGTAGGGATGATACGCTCATCCCCCACCCACACCCTGCCGTGGGGAAGCAGTGGCCCATGCGACGTGGCACTGTGCCTGGGGCAGCCGCCTGAGCCCAGCGGGAAGCATTTGCCAGGTCTGTGTGTTTCTATTTTTAGCCATGACCTGCCCTGGCATTTCCCAGCTCCGGGTAACCCAAGCCAGGAGCAGAGCCTCCAGAGGGCACAGCTGGGCATAGAAGCCAGTAGGGTCCACATCAAAGTGTGGGGCTCCTGGGGACGTGGAAGAACGTCTGGGCATGTGGAGCTCTCAGAGCATCTCGAGGGCTCAGAGCGTCAGGACACTGTCCCCTAGTTCAGCTTTACTACTGTGCCCTCACTCTAGTCCGGTCTCTGTGCTGGAGCTGGACGACACCTGGTCCCTGCCCCGGGGGAGGACAAGCACGGGGATGCACAGCAGCCAGCGTGGGCAACGCAGCTGGAGCTCCAGGAGCCCGCTGGCCGGGGAGAGGCTTCACCCGCAGAGCTGCGCACGCCCCAGGCTCACATCTTGCTGTGCCCTGTGGCGGGGGCTGAGTCACCGAACGTCTCCTCAGCTGAAAAGCGTGAGTCAGCTGCAATTGTTGATGCTGTCTTGCTATTAGCATTTTCCCCACCAGGAAGCAGCACACAGAGAAAGAGCTCTCAGGGTTTTCTCTCCTTTACTGTGGGGGTCTATTCTCTGCCTCCATCTGAGGGCTCAGTTCAGGCCTAAGGAAAGCGCATCTGCATCCAGGAAACACCCACAACCAGCGAGTTATCCACCCAGACCACGGCGTCACATTCGGCATGTGGCTGTGACTTTCCAGGGAGGTGTGGAGGCTGAGGGGACAGTATCCTCTGTGGTCCTAACTTTCAGCCTTCTGGGCCTGTTGCCCTCACCACCACGGCTCCCCGGCCACCCTCTAGTCCTACCTACGGTGCTGCCCGGCCCCCAGCCTGCTCTCACTTCTGGAACATTCTGGGGCTTTCCAGAGAGGATGCAGGGCTATTTCAGGAAAATCAGAGATCACGGGAGGAAGAGTCAAGGATTGGGGGACCAGAAAACCACTGGCTTGGTGATAACGTTTTCAGCCTCTCTTAATGCCTTCTTTAATCGCACACTAATAAATATGCCAGTCTTTACAAAATGTCTTTTTCTCTCTCCCCTGCCCCCGTTGTGCACACAGGCGCACACCCACACCCACACCCACACACACACACACACCTTAGAAAGAGCTATTTTCCCTATTGAACTAGCTCTTAAGAATAATTGGAGGTATACAATAGACTCAGAAATGACTGACAGATTCAAAGGTGCTCCCAAAAGCGGAAAGCAGCTACACCAGTCAAGAGAGAAGGCAGGTCTCACAATACCTGGGGTGGGGAAATGTGCCAGCCGAGCCTGGAACGTCGCACAGCGCCTGGAGGCACAGAGGCTAACTGAGGCGCTGCTCAAGCAGCTGCAGAGGCTCCTGCCGCCTAAGATGAGACGACCTGAGCCTCACGAGGAGGGATGGCAGCACTGGAGTGAAGCAGGACACACAGGGAAAACCCACAAGTCCTCAAAGAAAACCCCTAGAGAAAAACTCACTTGTCCCTATCCAGGCAGCCCTGTTAATTAGGGAGGGCTCCTTTTCTTTAACGGAAGAATGTCCGCTAAGCAATGTGGACCGAGTAATAGATGATGAAATAGTGCCCTATTACCTCTTCTAATTCTGTGATTGATTAGAAGATGTAATAGGTAAATGACACCACTAGGTAAAAGACTGATAGCGAACTGGATCTTCGCCAAGAGCCAAAGAATCACTGCTACAACCACAAGAGGGGAGAAACTGCCAGGGTCGCAGCATCACTCACTGTGGGCCCATGGACATTGAGGACTTCCTGATGGGACGCGATGTGACACACAGACCACCTGTGAGGACTTCTTCTCAAAAATACTCAGCCTTCATCACTGAGCCCTGGAGATTCAGCTTCCACGTCACAGGAAACACAGGGACGTGTTTCAGTGACATCAGAGAAAACAAATCAGCCCAGAAGGTGCAACATTCTGCAGGGCACCTGGTCCAGCCTTTTCAGCTCATGAGAAACGAGGTGCTTGGAGGGGCTGCTCCATAGCAAAGGAGACTTAGCAGCGTCATCAGCACATGCATCATGGGGACTGAATTCTGGCTTGAACAAATCCAAATATCTGGTGGACAAATAAACTCATTCGTTTTGTTCAGCATATGTGGTTGAGTGTGAAAACATCCTCATTTTCTTTTTTTTTTTTTTTTGAGACGGAGTCTCGCTCTGTCGCCAGGCTGGAGTGCAGTGGCGCCATCTCGGCTCACTGCAACCTTCGCCTCCTGGGTTCAAGCGATTCTTCCGCCTCAGCCTCCCAAGTAGCTGGGACCACAGGCGCGTGCCAGCACGCCCGGCTAATTTTTTTGTATTTTTACTAGAGACGAGGTTTCACCGTGTTGGCCAGGAGGGAACATCCTTATTTTCTAGAGTTGCATCTGAAGCATTTAGGGGTCAAATGTCATGATGTCTGTACTTTAAAATCCTTCCCAAACACAGCAGATAACAGATAAAAAATCATTCTTCTTCTTAAATCTAGATACGAGACATATGGGTGGCATATTATTCTACTTTTCTGAAGGTTTGAGACATTTCATAGTAAAAAGCAAAAATCATGATAATAAAGGAGACAGAGAAAGAACAGGAGCAGGGACTGGGCCTGCACTCTCCAGAATCGCCTTATCCTGGCCCATTGCATGAAGTCGCTACGCAGATAATATTGACTACGAACCTACTGTGTTAAGGCTTTGAAGTTCCACGAATAAATCACAAGTGAAATTCAAAGTTGCGTGAGGCGGCCGGGCGCGGTGGCTACGCCTGTAATCCCAACACTTTGGGAGGCCGGGGCGGGTGGATCACAAGGTCAGGAGATTGAGATCATCTTGGCCAACGTAGTGAAACCTCATCTTTACTAAAAATACAAAAATTAGCCAGGCATGGTGGGCACCTGTAGTCCCAGCTACTCAGGAGGCTGAGGCAGGGGAATTGCTTGAACCCAGGAGGCGGAGGTTGCAGGGAGCCAAGATCACGCCACTGTACTCCAGCCTGGCCACAGAGCAAGACTCTGTCTCAAAAAAACAACAACAAAAAACAAAGTTGCATGACGTTTCATGGCGCTGTGAGGTCCGGGACCAGCCCCAGCACTCCGCAGGCCTCTTGCAACTAACTGCTCCTGGCAGGAACGAGGAGCAACCCACAGCTCCTGCATCGAGCTCCTGGCTCCTGCAGCCATGCTGCCCCATCACGCTCCCCAGCCTTGGGCCTGGAAGTTCCACAGAGCAGGCACAGAGCAGACCCAGTGCTGATGCCTGTGGGAGGCATCCTCACATCCAAGAAAGGGCATCTGTCTATCATAACCAGGGATATTGGCTCACAACATTTAGGATACCAGAGGTGGGCCAGCCTCATGGACCACCTAATACGATTCCCTCTCCATTACTTTACAGATGAAACAGCTGAGCTCAGAGGGGAAAAGTGACAAACTCAAGATGTCACAGCTCTGGACCCGAATCCAGGGCTTCTGACGGGGACTGACTTCTTTTCTTTAGACCACACACCCTCCAGCCTCCTTGCAGCTCTGAACTTCCAGGACCCCGGGATGCGCCCACATCTACGCCAATCCAAGACCAACTTCAGATAGCAGAACTCCAGACAGGAAAAGTGTCTAGCGCAGAGTGAAATAGAGAATGGCTCATGGGGCGGCCTCTTTGAAAATGGGTCATTCTTCTCTGACAGAACCAGGAGTCTGCTTCTCAGGGCCTGTGTGTGCAGCTGAGGTGGGGGGCGAGGGGAAAGCTGACCCAGCAGAGGGTATTTAAGTCACGTGCCTGCTCCAAACTCATATTTCAGATTCCCCCGTCTAGCCAATCAGAGCACAAGCCTTCTCACTCACACTCAGATTCCCCCGTCTAGCCAATCAGAACGCACACCTTCTCACTCACACTCAGATTCCCCCGTCAAGCCAATCAGAGGGCCACGCCTTCTCGCTCACACTCAGATTCCCCCGTCTAGCCAATCAGAGCGCATGCCTTCTCACTCACACTCAGATTCCCCCGTCTAGCCAATCAGAGCGCACGCCTTCTCCCTCACACTCAGATTCCCCTGTCTAGCCAATCAGAGTGCACGGCTTCTCACTCACTCAGATTCCCTCATCTAGCCAATCAGAGCGCACAGCTTCTCACTCACACTGCTTGTCTCTCTCAGTTCTATTTTGAATCTGAGCTTGTAGAGCTCAGACAAGTTCTGTCCCCCTTGGCCCCTGTGAGGGGACAGCGTCCCCTGTTTGCTGCAGAAGCCTCTCTCACCCAACTTCTTCTCGGGAGGGAGGTGAAGAGGAGGGAGGTGGAGAGACTGAGGAGGTCCCTTCCTCATGAAAAGCATTCCACTTCTCACACAGACCTAGTGCTGAGTTAACTACGAAAGGCATCTCCTCATTTCTACAGCAAATCTTTTTGTGTTATTTTGTGTCCGAGAGCATTGTGAGGTACTGGGCTAACTCACTCACCCTTCAGGTCTCCAGTCAAATGTCACTTCCTATGGGAAGCCTGCAAAACCCCAAGCCAGCATAGGGCCCTGCCATGTGCTCCCCCGTCCCCTTCCTCCCTGTCATTGCAATCACCACACCGTATTATAGCAGCCTGTTCATTTTCTGACCTTTCTAGTAGAGAACGTAAGCTCTGTGAGGGCAAGGAACTTTTGTTTCGCTCATGGGATCCCCAGCACCGAGCCCAGTGCTTGAATGTAGCAGGTGCTCAATTAACACAGGGAGGATTGGAATGAAAACCTTCCCTGAGGGGCTGCAGTCCACCCGACAAGCACAGTGGCCAGTGCCTAAGAAGTGTATGGGTCAAGTGCAGGGGGAGTTCCAAGGGGAACGAGATGCCGTTTAGCTTGGTTTCCGAAAGGAGCAATATTCACAGGGACCCTTGAAGAAGACAGACAGCCAAGATGATCTGGGGCCATTCAGGTGGAGGCAGGAGCAGTGTGAACAAGAGGCAGGAAAACAGGGCAGTTCCCACACCCTGCCCAGGCTGTCTGAGAGCAGGCTCAGGAAGGGCAGGGCCACCCGTGACCACTCCCCATGGGGAGGAAAGCCTATGTCTTGCAGAGCATCAATAAAAGAAATTCTAGAACTTTGCAGCCCTTTTATAATTTTGCTGCAAGAAACCCTTTTTTACATCAATCTTATATTCTATTTTAATAGCGGTCGTTTGCTTTCGCTTTGTTCTCAGAGAACTAAGATGAGCTAATCACCATCTGCAGCAGCAGGAGACTTGGAAGGCTGAAAAAGGCTGTCTTGTGATACCATTTCCAATCCCCCAAGGCAGTAAAAGTGGCATATCATCTGGGAGAGGGGCCGACATGGCCACAGCGTGTGCCCTGTGAAAGCCGGGGGCCGCCCACGCTCCCTGACCACCTGTGTTTTCGTTCCCCAGCTGCTCTCAGGAAGCGTATGATGATGCCGAGTTATCTCTAGTTGTCAGGCTGGGATAATAGGTCACATGTATTTTAGGACCTAGGCCAGGGGTGGCAAGTGAAAATCAGGCCCGCAGTGTCACAGAGGGGTGGTTACAGTAGGACAGATGTGGCCCCTAAGGCTGCTGGGTTCTCTCTGCTCAGAACTCTTTGGCCGGACAGCATATCACTCAGAACAAAGAATCGACAGCGAGCCAGACACAGCCAGAGCAGAGTCGGCCTCAATTCACTTTAGCGAGTGAAGGTGGCTCGCAAGAGGGGCTCAGGTGACAGGCACCGCAGTTAGGGCAGCAACAGGGCTCACAGGAGGCCGGCTCAGGCCATGAGGCCATCTGCTAAGGAGACTTCCAGCATCAGAGGCCAGAGGACATCAAGGGCCCTGGGGCTGTGGCTGGCCCTGGGGCAGGTACGGGAGACACTTGGGAGTTTGAATCCGCTGCACAGTGCCTGCCCCATCGCCTGCTCTCTTCCACAGCTTATTATCTGAGAGAAATCCTAACAGGAAGACACCAACAGGGAAACGCCAACCACAAAGGCCACAGAGAGTGCCGTCTGTGCCTTGCGGCCCGAGGGAAAGGAGCATTTGGTCTGCTCCCTCCCACACAGAGTGCCACATCCTCCCACCCACCCCCATCACTGCCCTCTATCCATCAGCTACTTCCCCTCCAAAATCACTTTTAACTTGTCATCTCCCTTTGAAGGTCACAGCAAGGACACTCAACAATGGCATCAACCCCTCCCCAGCCCACCCCCAGCTCTGCATGGGCCTGGCCGGAGGCTGGA
The DNA here is from genome assembly GCA_963573385.1 of Cacajao melanocephalus. Lineage (NCBI taxonomy): Eukaryota > Metazoa > Chordata > Mammalia > Primates > Pitheciidae > Cacajao > Cacajao melanocephalus. The sequence continues at coordinate 67,571 of CAUYLG010030973.1, forward strand.
GGCTTCCACCAAACTCGCCAACCCCACAGCTCTACCCTAGCCGCTGCCCCGGGAGCCAAGGCCCCTCATTCAGAGGCATGCGCCCAGCGCCGCTGCGGAAACCTGCCCTTCCTGATGGGAGGGGAGGAGGAGGCAGCCGTGACCTGCAGACCCTGGGAGCCCACATGGTGCTCTGAGGTCAGAATGCACTATCAGCTCCACAGAGCTCAGCCATGCATGCCTACATGGGGCGACTGCAGAAGACCGCCAGCAGATGGGTGTCCATCTGGCCCCCAGAACATTCTCCCTCCCCTCTAACTGCCCATTTTTGCAGGGAGACGGGCTCCTTCTTGCTCTCTAGTCCCAAGGGAATGGAGGTAAGGAAGCTGTGTTGCAGATGCTCCCACCTCCCTATAGACCACAGAAACTTTCTCCCTGCCCTGCTATCATTGGCATGGGCTTGGCTTAGGGCACCAGGCCGAGATTCTCCACGCCGCTTCCCAAAAAAGGTGTCAGAGTCTCAGTTCCCAGAGAGCTGCGTGCTAGAAGAACCCTGGGAACAGATGGGAATGGTCCGCTGCGGGAGTAGCCATGGGCCGGCGGCTCAAGACAGAGGCTCTGGTGCCCGGCGGATGTCAACTCCAGCCCCTGCACAGCTTCTTACCAGCTGTGTAACGTTAGGCTCCAGGACAGAAATGCTGAAGGGTATCGGTGCTACAGGGTAGTGGGTAGCTGGGGAGAAGGGGCTGGGGGGACGTTCACAGAGAAAAAATGCTCATGTGCCTAGTAGCTAGATAAATAGACGTAAAAATAGACGTAAGGATTACCCGGAACCTACAGAAATGACAAATGTAATTTTCCTTAACACCAAGGTCACCTCCCCCGAACCCCTCCAGGGAGGGAATTGGAGGGGACAGGACAGCAGCCTGAAACTGAATCCTTGAAGGGAATAAAGTTGTTTTTGCAAAGGTGGGATTCTAGGGGTCCAGGTTTATAGATGTGTCATTTTAGCCTTTTACAAATGAGTCAAATGATACGGTAAAAGTTTCTGTGAGTATAACATGTTCAACAACAAAAAATTTGCCATCAAGACAGTGCAATGCACACAAGTTAATGTTCTAGAACCTACTATACAAAACCCAGTGTTTCAAAATAATGAAAGGTATTCCCTTTTCAAAATATTTACCATAGGTTTTCAGCTAAACACCCAAATCCTTAAGCACATTCAAGATCAGGTTTTGCTGTTGGAATTGTTGATTTACCAGGCGTTGTCAGACACTCGCCTATGGATCACACACTGAGGCTTGCGCACAGGGCTGGGTTAAGATCCTCGACGCCTTGCAAGCATCCTCAGGGCTCCACTCTGAGCCACAGCGGTATTCAGATCCAAAGCATGCACAGGAAGCTCTGGGAAAATCCTGAAACACTAGCTACCTGCTAGATATTATAAATTCTAAATGTCAATTCTAGACTATGCAGCCCAGCATTTGCTTCAAAATTATGGAGGGAGGGAATAAATGAAGTGAGACAGGTCAGAAGTTGATAATTATTGAAGTTAGAGGACGTATATAATGGCTCATTATACCATTTGCTCTCCGTTTGCATATATTTGAAATTCTCTACCATAAAAAGTTTAAAAATAATAAAAAGTCTATGTGGAGTCTTAGCAATTTGAATTATAACCGTCTTCATTTTGCAGGTGAAACAAACCCATCCAGAGAGGTAAAGCAACCTTCTTAAAGTCACACAGCTAGTTGCAGAGCCAGGAGTCAAAATTCTGAACTCCCAGCTCTGGGACCCTTGTATGCCCCCATACCAGGGCCTCAGGCAGAAATGGGTTCCTGTGGCCACCCTCCCTAATGTTCCCAAGTTCTTTCAGCTCCCAGGAGTATCTGAGAGCCCGCTAGGAGGAGGGAGGGTGCTGGACAAAACTGAAGCTGGTTCGGTAGAGCTCAGGCGGAGCCAGGAGGCCCTGGGCACTGTCCAAACGTAACAGGGCGGGGCGGAGGGGGTTCTGGTCTGCTCTCTGGGTCACTGACACCCGGAGCAAGCCTGCCCAGGGAACCTGACCTTGACCATGACAGACTTATTCTGCCCTCCCTCTACCCACAACCTTTCCAGCCCATCTCCGTACTGCTGAAAGATCAGGAACCGGGAGGGATTCCTGGGATTCAGGGCTTTGGGAAAGTGGATTGGGGGCAAATGTTAACCACCAGGGGTACTGGGGACGGAGGGGGTGACCCCAGAGAAAGCAACTGCGTGTTTGGAGCCGCCCCTGGGTAAGATCCGCGTCTGCAAATGGAGAAGGTGGGGGGCGGGGAAGGGAGCAGCGTGAGGCCCTAAAGGCACGGTCGGAAACAGGTCCGAGGTCCCCGGGCCTTCGGAAGCGGAGACTCCCGAGTACCAAAGTCCTTCGACTCTGACCGCTGGGAAGACTTGGGAGCTGAGTGCGCCCGGAGAACCCCGCCGCGCTGGGGCTGTCGGTGCAGCAAACCCAAGCCGCTGGCCAGGGGGTGCGATAACGACCTCCACGCGTGGGGGGACCGTGGCGCCCTAAGTCCCCCGTCACATTCCAGGCCCTGTCACATTAGGCTGGGTTTGGAGATGTGACTGCGTCTGCTCTCCCAGCCGCCCCGGCCCAGACCACCCATCCAGAATCCCCGGATTCCCCCCTCTGTCCACTGTGTCCACGGGCTGCCCATCGGGGGACCCCACCATCTCGCCCGCTTCTCCGTCGGGCTCCCCCTTTTCTGCGCGCAAAGCTCCCTTAGGTCCCTCTAAGGAGCGACTGGCCCCTGGTCTCTATTTCCCCGTACCATAAAGGGCCCCAGGGGCGCCCGCCCGAGGGTGCGGACTCCTGGACCCTGAACTGCCACCCCCAGGAGGCCTTGAGCTCTGCGGCTCCAGGTGGACGCCTCCGTGCGCCCCGGCGTCGACTCTGCTGTCCGTCCGGCCCCTGCCGCGCGCCCGCCGCCCGCCGGCCCCGGGAAGCCTCACCATCGCCGCCGCTGTCCTCGCCCGCGCGCCTCCCGGCTGGGCCTGCCCGCCCCGACTGCTCCAGAAACGGCCGCCTCCGCCGCGGTGACACACCGGGAGGGGGGGCGCTGGGGACTGGCGCGCAGGGCCCGCAGCTGGCTCCCGGCATCACAGTGCCGGAGAGGGGCGGGCAGGTCACAAAGGCCCCTCCCCGCCCACCCGCAGCTCAAATCTCCGGGTCCTCGGTCCCGCCTCCGCAGCCGGCGGCGCTCGCTCGCGGTGGGGACTGAGCCCGCGGGGGAGGCGGCCCGATTGCCAAAGCGCACGTGTCCACGTTCCGACACAGCCAGCGAGAGCGGCCTGCGTGACCCAGGCTGCCGGGAAGACAACGTGAAAGGCGGCCAGGCAACCGCGCGGGTCTCCCCAAACTTCCGTTCTCCTCCGGCGCGCTGGAAAGGCTCAAGGCTGGGGTGGAGCTGGCCGGGCCGGGCCGGGCCGCAGGGGCCGGAGGTGCGCAGCTGCAGTCTCAGCGGGGCGCCCCGGGGCCGTGTGTGCTTGGCAAGCTGCAGGACCCCTGCTCCCAAAGCCAGTGCCTCCTGCCGCCAAGGCCCGCCTGGCTGCTGGGGACGGAAACGAGGCGGCACACACAGGGCTCCTGGTACAGGCGGGTGCTCCAGCCTGCTCCCGTTTTCACCCTCTCTCCGGGTACCTCCCGTCTCCACCGGCATTTTCAAATCTCTCCCCTTGATCCCTTTCAAGCCCCAAACGTGCCCAAGCCACATCTCCGTTGTACTCCAGGACTCACACCAGGGTTCCCCTGCCTGTGCCCGGCAGTAAGACGCGGCCCAGATGCTGATGTGGAAGGGCGAGGTTATTGCCCTCTGGCTGGGAAGGGGTGGGCACTTGGTAAGGGCCCCTCTTCACACTTTAGATGTTGGCGCGTTGTCACCCTGCCCATCTCCCCTCACCTCCCCCGAGGTGGGCAGTGGGCTGGATGGTCTTTGCTCCTTGTTCTCACTGCAGTATTTCCCGCCAGTGGGCAGTTCCACTCATGTTGAACGTGGTACCCCGCCTCTCTCTTCCACTTTCCTCAGGCAACTGACCACCAAGCACCAAGTCACAGCAGGCACATTCATAGCTTTTCCTTAAGACAATACTACTTTAGCCAGACGAGGTAACTCCCCAAGTTTCCAAGCAGTTAGAGATCTTCCTACCCTTCCACTCCTAAAGCGTGCCTGTCTGTGGCCAATAGAGAATGAGAGCAGATTTCTCCTTACCTATGTAGCAATCTGTTCTGTGCCACCATTCATAGAGGATAGTACATGTGTCTTAATCACCTTTGCATCTGAGAGGGTACCAAACACAGTGCGTTACCCACTGATACAAACAGGACTTAGTAAACCATGAGTTGACTTTTTGTCTATCTTATAATGTAAGATCCTGACAATTAAGACTCATGATTAAGCTAATTGTGCCAAGCACATGGTAAATACTCAACAAAGGATGTTGGTTGTTATTATAACTCTATATGTATTTCTCTTTCAAATGCTCCCATGGCATATTCTATTATTTCTTCCATAGTATTTATCACTTTCTAGTTTTGATTATAGGAGGGTGTGTGTGTGTGTCTAAACGCGCTACAAAACAGCAACACCTTAAAGGAAGAGGTTGTGTTATTCACCTTAGTACCCTCCCCACCAAAAATAGCTAGTTGAGTGCATCAGATGAGCTCAATAAACATAGCTGAATAAACTCATTTTTTGAGTTCTCTTTGTGAACCAACACATAAATCATGGACAGGTTCTTAAGGTCTCAGAATAAAGATGATAATGATGATGATGATATTAGTAATGACGGTGGCCCTGCACTGCCTTTCACTATGATGGGGCTCTGGAACTGTCTCATCTTCCCCCTTTATGAAGTTTGGGCTGGAGGAAGCCATGACTATACCATAAATGCTAAATGTAGATCTTTGGGTTCCAGGGAGATTTAAAAAAAAAAGTGTTCCCCCAGAATTCATATGTTAAAGCCTAGTCCCCAAAGTGACTATGGTCAGAGGTAGGGCCGTAAGGAGGAGATTATGACTACATGAGGTCCTAAGGATATGGCACTCATACAGAAAGACTGCGCTGTTGAAGAGGTGCAGACACAGAGAAAAGGCCACGTGAGGACACAGCAAGAAGGCGGCCATCTGCACACCGAGGAGAGAGGCATCAGGAGAAACCAACTTTGCCGACAGCTAGATGCTGGACTTCCAGCCTCTAGAATTGTGAGGAAATTAATTTCTGCTGTTTAAACCACTCAGTCTGTGGTACTCTGTGATGGCAGTCATAAGGAGACCAAGACGGTGGTCTTGGAGTTGTTAGAGAAAAAAACAATGGCTGGGCGCGGTGGCTCACACCTTACAGGTAAATTTCTGTTGTTTGAAGCCATACCTTTGTGGCAATTTGTTACCGCAGTCCTAGGAAACAAGTCCATATAGTAAGGAAGTGATCATGTTGGAAGCTGAATAGGTAATAATATTAAATGAAAAAGTATGGCAAACTCAAAGTGGTACATAACATGCTTATGATATGCACGTATGAACGTATATTGAAGGGAAGATATAGACTTGTTTTCCTGGGGTGTTTTTAACAAGGTGGCTTGAATGAACAGAAAGCATTTCATGTATTCTATAATAAGTAGGATGGACTGTTACGTGAACCTGAAAAGACCGTCCAGTCATCCCATGTGGCAGCAGAGCCACGCTAGGACCCAGGCTATTTCTCGCCTTGGTCAATTTGATTTTTTGGTTTTTGACCCAAGCAATATTGCATCTCAAATCCATTTTTTAAATTCAAATACCCACCAAAATCCTACCCCTCTGCACCTGCTTCCCTGCACTGGACTGTCGCCTGTCTTTCCGAGTGGATTCACACCTTCTAGTCCACGAATCTCCAGCCTTTGTCTTCAGTCTCACAGAACATCCCCTCACAAACCTTTCCACTCACCAGCCCCCACCCTCCTCTTCCTACAAATCGTCACTAAAGGGTGAGGCAGGGAACATGTTATTTTTTGGTCTAGTGCCTCATTATTTTAGACAGCCCAGAGAAAGGGCTGATTTGCAGTTGCCTATGTACTTGTATGCACAGTTCTCTATCAGACCATTTAAATCTAACTTAATCCAACTAAATGTGCCTGTATGCAAACATCAATATCTGTTTAGCCTATTTCATGCATCTATTTTAAATAGTTTTAATCTATTTTATAATATTTAACACTATGCAACATTTTCATTACTCCATTGCATATATGTGTATATATATTATACATATGTATACATACACACACAAGCATATGTGTATCACTTAATACTTTCCAAAGTTTTTCTTACCGACATTGACTCATTTTACACAATATTATAAAGAAAATGAGGGAGGTAATTTTTGTTTTTTTCTGAGACAGGGTCGCACTTTGTCACCCAGGCAGGAGTGCAGTGGCACGATCTGGGCTCACTGCAACTTCTGCCTCCCAGGTTCCAGAGATTCTCCTGCCTCAGTGTCCTGAGTAGCTAGGATTACAGGCATGGACCACCATGCCCAGCTAATTTTTATATTTTTAGTAGAGATGGGGTTTCATCATGTCGGCCAGGCTGGTCTCGAACTCCTGACCCCAGGTGATCGGCCTGTCTCGGCCTCCCACGTGCTGGGATTACAGGCGTGAGCCACTGCGCCCAGCAGAGGAAGGTAATTTTTGTCCCCATCCTGGAGGTGAGAAAAATCGGACCCAAGAAGATTAAATGATTTATGCAAAGTTACAGGGCAAATTGGTAACAGAGCCAAAACCAAAACCAGTCTAATCCTATATTTAGAAAGCTATATATTTATTTATTCATTTTTATTTATTTTTTTGAGAAAGTCTCGCTGTCACCCAGACTGGAGTGCAGTGGAGCGATCTCGGACCACTGCAACCTCCGCCTCCTGGGTTCAAGCCATTCTTGTGCCTCAGTCTCCCAAGTAGCTGAGATTACAAGTGCACGCCACCACATCCAGGTAATTTACATATATTTTAAATAAAGACAGGGCTTCACCATGTTGGTCAGGCTGGTCTCAAACTCCCGGCCTCATGATCTGCATGCCTTGGCCACCCAAAGTGCTGGGATTACTAGGCGTGGGCCACCACACTTGGCTTCTAGAGGACTATATTATAATTACATATTGTCCTTTATTATCATCAAAATCATGCCACTTCTTTGAAAAATAAAAAAATCTTCTGGGTGCAGTGGCTCATGCCTATAATCCCAGCACTTTGGGAGGTCAAGAGGGGAGAATCACTTGAGACAAGTTCGAGACCAGCCTGGTCAGTGTAGTAAGACCCCATCTCTATGTTTTTTATAAGAAAAAGGAAAAAAAAAAAAAAAGCAAGGAATAAACCAGAGTACATAATACACAATTTTTTTTATAACAAAAAGAAGAAACTAGGATCTATATCCATACCGGTGCAAGAAAACTCTGGAAGAATAAATGTAAAGCTAACGGCCATGGCTGCCACGGGGGCGGGTGAACTCGCTAAACGGAAGGATGGGAGTTGACACGGTTTGGCTGTGTGTCTCCAGCCAAATCTCATCTCAAATCGTCATCCCCACATGTCGGAGGAGGGGTCTGGCGAGAGGTGACTGGACCATCAGGACACCTTCTCCCATGTTGCTCTTGTGACAGTGAGTCAGTTCTCACAAGATCTGATGGTTTTAAGGTGTGGCATCCCCCTCACTCTCTCTCCTGCCGCCATGTAAGATGGACCTTGCTTCCCCTCTGCCTTCTGCCGTGATTGCTAGTTTTCTGAGGCCTCACAGCCATGCAGAGCTATGAGTCGGTTAAATCTCTTTTCTTCAACAATTACCCAGTCTCAGGTACTTCTCTATAGCAGTGTGAAGATGGATTAATACAGAAGGCTTTCACGCTAGAGTTTTTCAAGCCTTTTTAAAAACCCTATGAATGTATTGCATATTTAGAAAACTAAACGTGTTCTTAAATGAACATACACAAAGGCTTAGCACTTCTTTCAAGAGCTAAGGCTAGGCTAAGAACAGGAATCAGAAGCACTGCCTCTTCTGTGGTGCGATGTTCACAAGATGCTGAGTTCTGCCTCTCCAACTCTCCCCTCCCCATCTCACTTAATTAACAGCAACCGTAATAACTAGCACCTGCCCACTACACGCTATGCACCTTTTCAGTGTTTTACATGGATTAGCACCATTTAATCCTCACGACAAACCTATGAATTAACTGAGGCACAGGAAAGATTATTTGAAGGTCAAAGCAGGTGAGTCAAGATACAAACTTGGGCCCAGCATGGTAGCTCACACCTGTAGTCCCAGCACTTTGGGAGGCTGAGGCTGGTGGATCACTTGAGGTCAGGAGTTTAAGACCAGCCTGGCCAACATGGTGAAACCACATCTCTACTAAAAATACAAAACTTAACCAGGTGTGGTGGTGTGTGCCTGTAGTTCCAGCTACTTGTGAGGCTGAGGCAAGAGAATCGCTTGAATCTGAGAGGTGGAGATTGCAGTGAGCTAAGATCACACCGCTACACTCCAGCCTGGGTGACAGAGCGAGACTCTGTCTCAAAAAAAAAAAAAAAAGATACAGACGTGGGCGTTATGGGCCTAGGATCCACATCCTAACCACAATCCCACATCGCCTCTCATTTACAGAGCAAAATTACTCATTTGGGGTTAGGTCTTATTCTTCAGGAAAAAAAAAAAAAAGGCTTGCATGTGTTTACTGGGAGGATTAAAAGAGCACGTCTTTTAGCCATTGTCTTTAGCACCTCCGAAAACAGGCACTTGTCACCATGGAGACCATGAAATCCATGAACCGGACGGAACACAAGTACTAAAAGGGGAGTGGGAAGCATTCCCAGAACGTTCCAGAGCAGGGGGTGCCTGCTGGAAAGAGGATGTCAGAGCCCAGAGAGGGTGTGGGAACAGCTGGGGTGTCTCTGGTGGGGTGACCGGGAAATTTTACCAGCTCCCCAGCTTTCCAGAGAAACTACCCATTCTTTGGGACGCAGCTAAGTCCACTGGTAACCCAGAGGGTGGCTTATCTGTGTGAGTCATCTGATGAAACTACCAGCTTGTATTTATACCTACACAGGGGGATGCCTGCCAGGCTTCGTCATCGCGGGTACATCCGAGAAGGAACACCTCCTGCTCTTTCTCTGGAGGGTGCTGGGCAATGATACTACTAAACAGATGCCGAGTGCACAGTGCCCTCTCCCTACCGCACCTCCTCCCGTCAGCCCTGGTGCTGGTCTTATTGCTCACCAACTTTTGCTGCTTCTATTTCTTCCTCCCCTAATTCCTAAGGCCAAAATCCAAGTTTGTTCAACAAATCTCGATGACATGGCCTCTTACATGCATGGCCTCATTCCAGGTGCTATGGGGGAGATAAGAACAGAAATCCTGGTACCTGTGTGCCTAGGTTCAAATCCCAGCTCTACCATCTAATAGCTGTCAGGCACTGGGCACATTACTTAGCCCCTCTGTGTGTTTTGCTATCTCTAAAATGGTAATAGCTACCTCACTGGCTTGAACCCAGGAGGAGGTTGCAGTGAGCCAAGATCGCACCATTGCACTCCAGCCTGGGTGACAAGAGCAAGACTGTCTCAAAAAAAAGAAGAAAAAAAGACCAAAAGAGAAAGAGAAACTAGCTACGGAGGCAGAAAAGGGGAGTCAGTGCAGTGAGAGATGAGGCAAGAACCCAAAGAACGGACGGAGCTCCACTGCATTTGGAAAGTAAGCCTTCAACAGAGAAGTATACATGCATTTTCCCCAAAACTTAAGCTCTCTGAGGGCGAGAACCTGTAGGTTACATTCTAAGGACCATAGAAATTGGTTGTCCACCTAAGAAACCTCTCCACAGAAATTATGTTGATGTCGTCATTAAAGACGCTTTTTTTCTGGGCTGACACATTTCTATGAAAGTGCTTTCATTTCTTCACCAAGTCTCTGATATTCTCAGACGCCTGTCCGTCCCACCTTGGATGGTACAAAAGTGATAAGAGCATGGCAAAGGTTTCAAAGGGGCTGTTGAAAAATATGAGCTGGGAAACATGTAAGCTAAATATGAGCTTGGGTCGGTATTAAAATTAGAAGTAGGTCACAGAAACGCAACCCCACGTATTTGGATCCAGCCCTTGGTGAGTGGGCCCTGGCGTGTCCTTCACAATCCCATCTTGATTGTCTGGCCGTCACACGGCCCGTTCCCGCCTGCCCTTTTCTAATCACCTCCACTCTCTAGTGAAGACGTCTAGCTGGCAGCCGTGCTGGCTATACATTGCCATTTCCTGCAGGTTCTAAATGCCTGGGCTGCCAAGAGGGTTGAGTGTTTACATTTATTTTTATTTTTTATGGAAATGGGGTCTCACTATGTTGTCCAGGCTAGCTTTGAACTCCTAGGCTCAAGCAATCCTCCCACTCTGGCCTCCTAAAGCTCTGGGATTACAGGCAATGAGCCACCATGCCAAGCCGGGTATTCAAAAAAAAAAAAGGTCTGTGAAGCAGGAGTTGCAGGAAAAAAGAATTAATTAATTAATTAGGGGGAAAAAAGCTGAAAGAAAGTCAACCAGTAGTAACAGTGATTATCTCTGAGTGGTGGGATCGCGAGTCCTGTATTTCCTTCCATGCAATTTTTAATATTTTCTGAAATATACATGCATTGCTTTAAGATGAGAAAAAATATTTGCTGTTTTATCAAGAGGCATAGAGGCTGGCAAATAATGTCTGGATCCCTACACCACCGCTGGAGGAATGCAATGGGGGAGCCCAACAGGCTGCAGGCATTGTGCCCACCATCTGTCCTGTAGCTTCCTACCAGCCCAAAACACTGAGGTTTCCAGAGGGAGTGAGGCAAAAGGGCGAGACTTTTTCTGGTTAACACTCCATGTATTCAGTTCCAAAGGGTGCTAGGCCAGGGAGGCAAGGCAGACCTTGGCCAGGCCGCAGGCGACTTCCTGGACTAGGCCAGAGAGTAAATCAGTAGAATTCTCGCAGGCCCCATCTGTGGGTGCGAGGCCAAAGTCCACCAACCCCATGGCTTTTCCGTGCTGGGAGGGAGGAAAGCGGGTGACAGCACGGGGAGGTGCCCTGCTCGCGGTTCATGTCATTTTCTGACATTTCCCTGGGCTGCTTTAAGTGGACGGCAGAGGCCACCCGAGTGCCATTCCGGATCTAGAAAGACACTGAATGTCCAGAGTGTGAAGTGGCCTGCTCTCCCTGTCATGGCAGTGGTGGTTCCCAGCCTGCTTTGCGTTTGCCCAAAATAACTTTACTCTTTACTGAGCTCTGACCACTCCTGTTCGCCTTAAACCTGGGGCTGCTGTGCTTCTGGGCTTTGGAAAGAGTGGAGGGGTTTCCACATATTAAAAAAGAAAGGGGCGCTAGGTCTGTGCTGTGACCCCACCCTGCAATGGAATGACACATAGCTATAAAGAATGAGGCTGCGCCACATGTGCTGGGACTGAGGAAGGTTCTTTTGACTTTTTGTTTTATTTCTGAGACCAAGTTTCGCTCTTTGTTGCCCAGACTGGAGTGCCATGGCACGATCTTGGCTCACTGCAACCTCCGCCTCCTGGGTTCAAGCAATTCTCCTGCCTAAGCCTCCTGAGTAGCTGGGATTACAGGAGCCCACCACCATACTCAACTAATTTTTTTATATTTTTAGTAGAGACAGGGGTTTCACCATGTTGGTCAGGCTGATCTCCAACTCCTGACCTCAAGTGATCCACCCACATCAGCCTCCCAAAGTGATGGGATGACAGGCGTGAGCCGCCGCGCCCGGCCGAAGCTGGGATGACAGGCGTGAGCCACCGCACCCGGCCGAAACAGTGAAAAAAAATGTGGACAGTGTGTGTAGAGTGTGTGAGACTACTATCATTTGTGTCTGAGAAAGAAAAGCTTACTGCCAGAGACCACCTGGAGGGGTAAACAGACTGGCAGGGGCTGTCCCAGGGAGGAAACTGGGGAAAAGAGAGTGAGAGTAGAAACATATTTTATTAGCTGGGTGTGGCAGCGCACCCCTGCAAGCCCAGCTACTCCAGAGCCTGAATGGGGAGGACTGCTTGAGCCCAGGAGTTCCAGTCCAGCGGGGCAACATAGTAAGACTTAAAAAAAAAAAAAGACTTTCTTTTCCATGAAAAGCCTTTTTGTAACTTTTGAATTCCATATTTTTGTTTTTTGTTTTTTTGAGACGGAGTCTCGCTTTGTCACCAGGCTGGAGTGCAAGGGTGCGATCTCGGCTCACTGCAACCTCCGCCTCCCAGGTTCAAGTGATTCTCCTGCCTCAGCCTCCCAAGTAGCTGGGATTACAGGCATGCGCTGCCACGTCCAGCTAATTTTCGTAGTTTTTTTTTTAGTAGAGACGGGGTTTCACCATGTTGGCCAGGATGGTCTCCATCTCCTGACCTCATGATGCGCCCACCTCGGCCTCCCAAAGTGCTGGGATCACAGGCGTGAGCCACAGCGCCCGGCTGGATTCCATATTTCTTAAGGGTCTCTGGTCTACAAACTCGTGTGTAAACACATACATGCAGAACAGGGATCACCTGCACAAAGCTATAAACTACTTCCTCAACCTTCTAGCCCCTTTCTAGAGGCAAACCCTCTGCCCTCCCCCAGGCACTACTGTCCTGCTGCCACCCACCTCCACCCCGTGCTCGCCAACAGCGGCCTAATGCCTCCTCTCCATTCCACGCCCTCCTCGCCTCCCGTGGGACCACAGAAGAGGATTACTGGTTCCTGCTTCCCTCAGCACACCTAAATTTAAAGTTGTCTATAGAAATAATCAATGAATCCACTGTTAATATGCAGATTACCCACTCCACTTGGATGCAGCTGCATATTAACCGTGAACTTCAGCCAGGAGGGACAGAAAGTGAGGGTTTCTAGGGCAAGTGAGGCAGAACAGGGTAAGTGAGGAAAGTGAGACGTAGTAAAAGGAATACCAGACCTGAGGGCCAGGAGGCAGCAGTCTTATTCAGGCTGTGTGACTTGGAGGTGTAACGTCCCCAACTGAAAGAGAAGGGAGCTGCAACAGATGATCTTCCCAGATGTCACATCCGGCAAAAGCCCTCCGTCCCCTCAGGCCTCACTGATGTGTGCTGTATGTGCTCGACAACCCTGTCCAACAGAAATGGAATGCAAGCCGTACAGGTAATTTTAAGTATTCTAGTAGCACGACAAAAAAAGTAAACAGAAACAGATGAAATTAATTTTAATATTTTACTTAACACAGCATATCTAAAATATTATCATTTTAACAGGGAATCAATATAAAAAAATCCATTCTTCTTTTTAGTACTAAGTCTTTGAAATCCACCATTTACATTTTGCAGAACATCTTAGCCACCTGTCAGGGGCTCGAAACCCCACTTGATGAACGACTGCTGCATTGGACAGTGTGGGTGTGAGTCTAACACGAAAGTCATCCCTTCACCCTGGACCTCACGAAGCCCAGAGCTGAGGTCGGACATGAGCACCAGCCTACATCCTTGGAAAAGGTCAGCGTCACAGGAGCAGTTTGGGTTCTGAGTTCCTTGGCCTGACGAGGCAGGCAGCTGGGACTGGTTACCAGACAGCGCTGCAGCGTGCAGGGCAGACACACACAGAGAAGCTGCAACCCTACAATAACAGAGGGAACCTCAGGCCGAGCGGAAGACAAGGTGGGCATCATCAGGGCGTCTTTACATTCAGGGCTTTCACAACACAAAACCCCACAGACTCACCGAAGTACACAGACCTCTTGGTGTGTCAGTTACATCAATCCAGTCCTTTAGACACCTCTGAGCACCTCCCCCTCCCAGACACCCAATGGGCAGTGGGGACACTGTTGTTCCCGGGACAGTGGCCACTCACTCACAAGAGCTCCTACTCAGGGTGCATCACATGCACAATCTCAGTTGCTCACCTAAAAACCCTCTAAGAACTTACAAATGAGGACACCAGGGCTGAGAAGGTTAAATTACTTCCCAGCAGGGACACGTGGCACAGAATGGATCCGACACTGACTTGCACACTGCAACGAGCACTCCCCAACTTCAAAGACGCACCAAAGAAGTTCACAATTCCAAGGCCATGGGGTCACTACCGCAAAAGGGATATGAAACAGGGCCCTGGACACAGGGAGGGGTGGAAAGGATTATTTGAGTAAGCCTGGAAGGGGGAGGGGCTCACCAGGACAAGAGTAGGTGCTAGGCCTTCAGCAGAAACAGCATGAGCCAAGGCACAGAGGCCCAACGGGAGCGTGCCGTGGTCAGAAAGCTGTGATGGTTGGGCAGCTGGAAGGCCACGCACATAATAAACAGGGGCCCCACATCAAGGGGGTGGCATTAGCCAAACCCATCACATAGGGGCCTTCAATTCCATAAAGAATCTGGATTTTATCCTGTGAGCCATGCGAAGCCACTGAAGAATTTTATCTAGGGTAGTAAGTGGGCCCAGATTTTCATTTTAAGAAATCATTCTATAGAAGCAATCTCAAATCTCACCTGACTGCGTTTCTCCCCTCCAGTGTTCTAAGCTCTACTTAAAAGCCCACTTAAAAAAGCAGAGATTTGCTTCCTACAGACTTGAACCGTGCCCTGGGGATTTAATTCTAAGGGGCCTGTGAGGTTTGCTCACTCTACCCATTTTTCTAAAGAGAAGTTGTTGACTTGCAACCCCTGAAAATGTACCAGTGAAAAGCTAGCAAGCACCTTCTATATTTTTGGCATCACCACCAACTGAGGACCCGGTGCAGGGCAGTGTGCTTGGCCTCTGGCTGCAGAAACGCCAGCCCCTGCGGGAAGCCCTTCTTCATCCCGACAGCATTCAGTGCTCTACGCTTCCTTGCACAGAAACTCCTAAGATGCTTGTGGCTGGTGAGAAAACGACACTAAAACATTTCACTCCTCAAATGCAAAGGCCTCGGTGCCGCCTCCCTAAGGTTTGACTGTTCACTGCCTTCAAAACCCATGTCCCCCTCTGCCCCGCCCCCCACATCCCTCCCAGCTCACCCGATTACTCAGTTCCATTTTCAGCTCAGCAGCCTCTGAGGCTGGCCTACTTTTCAAGGCCACACGAGCAGAAAAATTTGCGCATTATGCAAACAGAACAGAACTAGGACAAAGGCACAAAGAAAGGGGGGAACCTGCAACGGTGTATACCAAGGAGGCAAGGATACCGGCAGAACCTGGTGAAATGCCAATGGACAAGTCTGCAGTGGGGGAGGGAGGGGCTGGCGGGGAAAGACGGGCAAAGGCACAGAGCATAACAGAGCGAGGCTTGGCCAGGACAACCTGGAAAATTGAGCTGAAGACCAAGAGGCACCGGGCAAGATCACTTTCCCCAGCGATAAGAGCTGTAAGGCTCACTTAGTTTTCAGTAGTCAACCGAGTGGTTCTGAAAGTCACGCCCCAACCTAACAGCGAGAAGCCTGACGCAGTTTCAAGCGCATGGCAAGACTATGAGAACAGCATATTGATACAGAATTAGACCAGTTCTGGGGAGCACAGTGTAGCAAGAAGAGGCCCCCTCAGATCGCACTCTAGCTAATTAAGGTACTGTCCTGTGGGGTGACTCTCAGGGGCATGCTTTTTCGTTTTGAGAGAGTGCAGTGGCACAATCTCAGCTCACTGCAACCTTTGCCTCCCTGGCTCAAGCAATTCTTGTGCCTCAGCATCCCGAGTAGCTAGGACTGCAGGCGTGCAGCATGCCTGGCTAATTTTTGTATTTTTAGTAGAGACGGGGTTTCACCATGTTGGCCAGGCTGGTTTTGAACTCCTGGCCCCAAGGGATCCACCTGCCTCACCTCCCAAAGTGCTGGGATTACGGGTGTGAGCCACCACGCACAGTAAAGAGGTATGTTTGTCAAGAAGTGAAAGGCCAAGTGTCACTCCACCAGGCTTTTTCTGAACTTCCAGCTCCATTAACATCCTGACCTGAAGAACCAACCCCTTGCCTTTGCCGAGAAGATGGAATGTTTCATAGACACAGTCCCTGTCCCCAAACCCCTCCTTTTCAAGGGGCCTCTGGGTGTCCAGAGAACTGCTCTGGAGGAGCTGTGCCTGCTGGTCCCTATTTGTTTCCATGTCATCTACCGCGGCCAGCCGAAGTGGGGTGCAAAGGAGAGGCGACCCAGGCAGCAAGACACAGTGCACCCTGCGAGATGAGGCTGGCCCCACTTCCCCAGGGGCACCTGTGGATGCGTCACTGTCGCTCTGCTTCTGTTGCCATAGACTTGAGGAGCAGGGAGGCTGTGGTGCAAGGGGACCCTCAGTCATGGATGCGGAGCTGGTAGAGGCGAGAAGATGCAGCCTTCCGGATCCAGCGGAAGAGCTGGGCCAGCTTGTAGAGGAAGGGCAGGGAGGAAGGAGAAGCTGCAGGGCAGAGAGAGACTACTGTGAACGTCCTGCCCTTCCAGCCTGTCACTCTGCCATCTCCCACCCTTGGAGACTCCACTGCCTTGCAATTACGCATTTGTTTTGTTTAGTGTTTTTTTCTTGGAGACAGGGTCTCGCTCTGTTCCCTAGGCTGGTGTACACTGCAGTCTGTGTTCAGTTCACTGACGCCTCCATCTCCTAGGCTCAAGTGATCCTCCTGCCCAGCCTCTTAAAGTGCTGGGATTACAGATGGGAGCCACCACACCTGGCCTGCTGGGCCAAGACATGGTTTTTTATTTTTTTGAGACAGAGTCTCACTCTTGTCACCCAGGCTGGAATGCAGTGGTGTGATCTCGGCTCACTGCAACTTTCGCCTCCCGGGCTTCAGTGATTCTCCTGCCTCAGCCTCCAGGGTAGCTGGGACTATAGGCACGTGCCACCATGCCCGACTAATTTTTGTATTTTTAGTAGATACAAGGTTTCGCCATGTTGGCCAGGCTGGTCTCAAACTGCTAACTTCAGGTGATTCACCTGCCTTGGCCTCCCAAAGTGTGGGATTACAGGCGTGAGCCACTGCGTCCGGCTGGCATGGTTTTTTAAAGCATATTTTGGTGCTTAATATAATTTGTACCTCCTCAGTCATAAGAATTTTACTTCTCTGGGATATACTCTCTGGGATATATTTTCTTCACTTGAATTACAGTGACCTTAAATTTGCTGAGCAAAGATCCAAATTTATTATACCTTAATCCAACTTTTTGCTGTACAAGAAACTGGTGACAATGCCTCTGGGGAGATAAATTTGGGGAGAAACTTTTCATTACATTTTGTACCCTTTAAATGGGAGCCAAAAATGACAGGATTATCTTTTTTTTTTTAAATGGATCTTCTCCTGCTCTGTCACCGGTCTGGAGTGTAGCAGCGCTATGCTGGCTCACTGCAGCCTCAAACTCCTAAGCTCAGCTGATCCTCCCACCTTAGCCTCCCAAGTAGCTAGACTACAGGGGCACACCACCACAACTGGCTAATTTTTTTTGGATTTGTTAGTAGAAATGGGGGTCTATGTTGCCCAGGCTGGTCTCAAACTCCTGGGCTTAAACAATCCTCTCACCTCCACATCCCAAAGTGCTGAGATGACAGGCATAAGCCCCCATTCCCATCCTATTTTTATCATAAATTAATTATACTGAAAATGTATTTTGTTTGTTTTAATTACTGAATCTTTTAAGCAGGGAATATAGATTTCTTTCTTAAAGAGATAAAATGTTATTTTTTAAAAGCCGCTGGCAGCCTGCCCTCTTATACCCTTTGTGCCGTGTTCTATCACAGCCCAGGTGGAGGCTCTCCTCCCCTCAGCAACACGGCTCCAATGCGTCAGGCCCGCCGCTGAGGGTCAGGGCCACGGGGCCATGCCCTTCTGAAGCAGCCTTGGAAAGAGCAGGCTCAAATGTCCTCATGCCATCCCCACGAGGAAATCAGGGCTTATGAGACTAATGGGCTTACAGGAACCAGAGAGAATCATAAAGAATTTCTAAATCTGTATCAAGTCAGGAGGTGGATGGGGACGAATGCTGATGATACAGAACGTTTCGAGAGCTAACTTGTGACTTCTCTGTAAAGCCACCAGAGCTGTCCATAGGGGATCCCGGCTCAGCATTCAGCAGACAGGTAAGAAGGACAACTCTGAGCTATGTGAAGGAAAACTCACTGGCTGGGCATGGTGACTCGTGCCTGTAATCCCAGCACTATGGGAGGATGAGGTAGGCAGATCACTTAAAGCCAGAAGTTGGACACCAGCGTGGCGAACATGGCGAAACCCCATCTCTACTAAAAATACAAAACTTAGCTAGGCATGGTGGTATGTACCTGTAGTCCCAGCTACTTGGGAGGCTGAGGCAGGAGAATTGCTTGAACCCAGGAGGTTGAGGTTGCAGTAAGCCAAGATCACACCACTGCAACCCGGGCAACACTCCAGCATGGGCAACAGAGCAAGACTCTGTCTCGAAAATAAAAATTTTTAAAAAAATTAGCCGGGTGTGACAGCACATACCTATAGTCCCAGTTACTTGGGAGGCTGAAGAGAGAAGATCACTTCAACCTGGGAGGCAGAGGTTGCAGTGAGCCAAGATCATCCCCAGTAACCCCAGCCTGGGCAACAGAGAAAGACTCTGTCTCAAAAGGGAAAAAAAAAAAAAGAAAAAAAGCTCATTGAATAAGAGAAAGAGAAATGGGGAAACAGGGAGAATCTGAAGACTAACAAGTGACAGTTCTCAAAACAGACAAATCATTTGAATGGACTAGTGTAAGAGTTTTCTGATTTCTTCTTAAATTTTGAAAGTTATAGAATCGTATTCTAAGTTTAAATTCATGAGAAGAGTAGAGATTAAAACCTAACTTACATTGAGTAACACAAAAAAATCTAAGAGTGAGTGCCTAAGTTTGGCTTCACGCACCGAGGGGTCAATCCTGAGGAAATAATCAGGGTTGTTCCCAAATATCACTTAGAGCGCTCATTCCTTCTTCACAACGAGGCAGAAAACAGAATAATCACCCAGATGTTCAATAACAGGGGTTGTTAAATTACTTGGGGTGTTCCTGCGAACTGGAATATTCAGCCGTTTAAGGCCATGTTTGAAAGCGGATGTATGACATGTAACTTCCTGCAATCTCTACATCCACAGAAAAAGACTGAAAGCAGAGCAGAGGAGCAGATTTCTGTGCCCTTCTTTATACTTTTCTCTATTTTTCACATTTTTTTTGAGAGATTTTCACTCTCGTCGCCCAGGCTGGAGTGCAACGGCACAATCTCAGCTCACTGCAACCTCCCCCTCCCGGGTTCAAGCAATTCTCCCTGCCTCAGCCTCCCTAGTTGCTGGGATAATAGGCACACACCACCACATCTGGCTAAGTTTTGTATTTTTAGTACAGATGGGGTTTCACCATGTTGGCCAGGCTGTTCTTGAACCCCTGACCTCAGGTGATCCACCTGCCTCGGCCTCCCAAGTGCTGGGATTACAGGCGGGAGCCACCGCACCCGGCCTATTTTCCACATTTTCTAAAATGTGTGAGTATTTCATTTCCAACTTGTTTTGAATTAATACTTCGTTAGACATTAACACTTGAATTCACACTTTTGTAGCCATTCTGATGAGGTGAAGTTTTTTTAAATTCTGAGGTTCCAGTCAGAGTTCAGCCCTAGAAAAATCAGAGGGCTACAACTCAGTCCGCGTTCAGGAGTCGGTAGGCCGAGTCGACTTTCCCCCGGCTGCTCTCACAGACTCCAGGGCTGGCCTCTCCTTCCAGGTGGGGCTGACTCATGTCCAGTCCAGCAATTCCTCCTTTTGGAACAGACTCAGGGGGAAATGTCACAGGAGAGACCCCCAAACCCAGCAGGACTCTGACAGGAGTAGTGACAAGTACCCACTCCCACAGGCCCAGCCCTGACAAGGACCCCTTCCCAGGAAGGATGGGGGACGAGTCTCCACCACTTACCTGGATCCAACCTCACCACCAGGAGACAGAGGATCAAGGCAGCCAGGAGGCTCTTTTTGAAGGGCAGAGAAAAGAAGTGGCTCACCGCAGAGTCCCAGAGCTGGCGAACCAACATCGGTAGTGATAGGAACTTGTGGGACACAGAGCCTGGCCAGGGAGACAGAGCACGGCTTCAGGGAAGCCAGGGGAGTCAGCTTCCCTGACCCCAACCTCTGCGCTTGCTTTTAAGAGCTGAGTAAAAGGGTATTAAGTATTGGCTAAAGCCTTCATACCTTAACTGCAGATACTCTTGCAAATCTCATGCATATAAATTGTTTTCCTTAAGGATATTACTTATTTAGAGTATATATTATTTACTATATTGAATGCATCTTTGTAAAAGTTTTTTTAAACCTTTCAGAACAAGATCTGAAATACATTAAAAATCATGTTATTAAACAAAAACAGTGAATGGAGAAATATAAAATACTTTCAAAATCTAAAAAGGGCACTTGTAGTACAAGGGGGAAAAAAACCTTTAAATTAAAAAAAAAAAAAAGCAGTTGAGCAAAACGGACTAAGAAACATTTTCTCACAGAGCTCATAAAGTAGCTCTAAAGGAAATTCCAAAGGCCCCCAAAAATGTTTGAGAGACAGATCAATCACTACACTATCATCTCCTTAGGAGAGGACTTTAGGACTTTGACAGACAACACCTATCAGCTGGGTAAATCTGGCATATTTAGTGTTTTTTAAATGGTCTCATTTTTTTCATAGTCACGATGCCACTACTGATCAGTACAGGAGTTTGGTTTTTTGGTTTTTTTTTTGAGACAGAGTCTCGCTCTGCCACCAGGCTGGGGTGCAGTGGCAGGATCTCAGCTCACTGAAATGTCTGCCTCCAAGGTTCAAGCAATTCCTCTACCTCAGCCTCCTGAGTAGCTGGGACTACCGGCACCCGCCACCACGCCTGGCTAATTTTTTGTATTGTAGTAGAGATGGGGTTTCACCATGTTGGCCAGGATGGTCTCTATCTCCTGACCTCGTGATCCGCCCACCTTGGCCTCCCAAAGTACTGGGATTACAGGCGTGAGCCACCACACCTGGCCAGCACAGAAGTTTTAACCTGCTTTATTTACGACCTTGGCCGGTTTACCCACTTGTAGGCAACCCAGTGGTCTTCCGCTCCTGGGAGGTCACCATATTGACGCAGACCCCCAATTAGTGTAGCACACTACAGCCCAGGACTCCTGGGTGCAGCGATCCTCCCACCTCAGCCTCTCAAGAATCTGGGACTATAGGCACATAGCACTACACCCAGCATTATTTCATAGCATTCTTTATATTCTGGCCTCAGATGCATGCAGAGAGTGATACAAAGCAATACTTCTGATTATCACATCAATGCAGAGAAATCAAGGGCAATACATATAGTGAAGAATTCAGAAGTTTGGGACTGTGAATATAAACATGAACACTACCAACCCAAGAACAAGTGACGCCCAGTCCAGATAGAGCACCCTAAAGTTGCCATCAAACACCCTCTTCCCCTCCACAGTGGGTGCGGGGTAGAGGACCTGGGCAGCCACAGGCAGTCCCTGGAGCGAACAACTTGCTTGCAAAGAAGTCATTGTGTCTCAGCAAGTTCATGCGGTGAAGCGCGCAAAGAAAAACACTTTGGATCCAGTCTCCTCATTAAGCAGAAGGGCTTTCGCGTAAAAAAGAACAAAAATGGAACAGACCTATTCTGTATGCTGGCAAGAGAAAAAACAGGGATCGGTGAGTAAAAACTACCAGGAGAAAAACTGAAATTCGGCATCAGAAAGAATTCCCCGTGGAGCTATCTAGAGCCGGAAAGTACTGCTTCAAGAGATGGTGACTTTCTGTCCTTGAAGTATTCACAACTACACTAGATCATCACTCAAGGAAAAGAGCGGACAGGATTCAGGGACCAGGGAAAGGGTCTGCAGCAGAGGACCTTTAACATCCCCTCGGGCTGGCCGGGCACGGTGGCTCACACCTGCAATCCCAGGACTTTGGGAGGCTGAGGAGGGCGGATCACAAGGTCAAGAGACAGAGACTGTCCTGGCAAACATGATGAAACCCTGTCTCTACTAAAAATTCAAAATTAGCTGGGTGTGGTGGCGCATGCCTGTAGTCCCAGCTACTGGGGAAGCTGAGGCAGGAAAATCGCTTGAACCAGGGAGCTGGAGGTTGCAGTAAGCCAAGATCTTGCCACTGTACTCCAGCCTGGTGACAGAATGAGACTCCATCTCAAAAAAAAAAAAAAAAAAAAAGTCCCCTCAGAGCACAACAATCCCCACTCACCCTGCACCACCCCACACCACCTTGCATCACGCTAGCCAGGCATACAGTATTGGTCTTGACATGGTTTTCCCCTAGAGGCCATTTTGGAAAGCTGCACTCTAGTGGGCAGGGTGTACATCAATCATTGAAGAGAATGTTCAAGAGCTCTGGTGAGGGCAGAGGAGGCTGGGCAAGCTGAAGAGGTGTAATTTTTGTCTTGAAAGTCAAGTTACCAAGGTACCAAATAAGTTTCTTATTTTCCTTTGGTATCCCAGCACATCTCAGCTGTTTGTTTTAGGGCCAGCATTTAAAGGAGGAAGGACATCCCACCCAGGCCAGTATGGTGGAAGCCAGAGACCCAGTCAGAGGACTCCAAGGGGAAAATGACTTTCAAAAGACAAGTCAAGGTCCCAAGACCCAGCAACACCTTCCCAGGCAGAGAGTGTCCTTCCATGGCCAACTTCAGAGGATTTGGGCTTCACTTTGCTAAGCAACTCAACAGGCTTCCTCTTCTGTGATTCAAGAGTTACTCATATCAAGAACTGCCCCTGAGCTCCCAAGAGTTTCCCGATGAACCCCGAGGTACAGGGCAAGCCCACAACTCCACTTCACTGAGGTCACAGAGGGATCATGTCCTACCTTCCCGGTTTGGCTTCGGAGCCTCCTCAGAGCCTGAGTGTTCCTGTTCCTGCTGCTGCCTCGCTGTGTCAATGGCCTGAAGTATATCCAGTCGCTGCGCTTCCCCAAAGGCTGCAGAGCCCACCACCAGCTCCTCAGCCTCCGACAAGCGGCCCAGAGGCAGCAGCACCCGCTGCACGTGGAATTCTGCCAAGGCTCCATATTCTGGAAGGTCTTGGTTGGCTGGGTCTTGGAGCCAGGCACCCACCACATCCAGCACAGCTCCAGGCTCTTGCATTTTGCTGTATAAAAGAATGCTGCAGTCCCAAAACAACCCAACCCCAACACAAGAGGTCAGTGCTCAATAAGTGGTTCATTTCTCTTGACCACTACGCTTCTCCTACCCAACCCCTCCTCACTATGTCCTTTAGGCCTTTCTGATGCAGTGTTGATGCTAATGGGAATTCCCTATGACAAACCCATCACTAACAGCATACTCCATGGGAAAAGCTGAAAGTGTTTCCTCTAAGATCAGGAAAAAGGCAAAGATGCCTACTTTGACCGTTTTTATTCAACATAGCATGGAGGTCACAGCCAGAGCAATTAGACAACAGAAATAAATAAAAGGTATCCAAATTGGAAAGAAGAAAGTCAGATTATCCCTGTTTACAGATAATAAGATCTTATATACAGAAAACCCTATAGACTCCACCAAAAAAGAGAACTAATAAATGGATTCAGTAAAGTTGTAGGATACAAAAATCAATGTACAAAAAACAGCATTTCTATATGCTATAGTGAACCACTGGAAAAAGCAATCAAGAAAACAATTCTGGCCAGGCACAGTGGCTCACATCTGTAATCCCAGCACTTCGGGAGGCCGAGATGGGCAGATCACAAGGTCAGGAGTTCGAGACCAGCCTGGCCAACATGGCAAAACCCCGTCTCTACTAAAAATACAAAAAAAAATTAGCCAGGCATAAGGCGCACGTCTGTAATCCCAGCTACTCAGAAGGCTGAAGCAGGAGAATTGCTTGAACCTGGGAGGCAGAGGCTGCAGTGAGCCGAGATTGAGCTACTGCACTCCAGCCTGGGCGACAGAGCAAGAGTCCGTTTAAAAAAAAAATTACATTTACAATAGCTACCAAAAAAATAAGATACCTACGAACAAATTCAACCAAGCTGGTAAAAGATCTCTACACAGGCCGGGCGCGGTGGCTCACGTCTGTAATCCCAGCACTTTGGGAGGCCGAGGTGGGCGGATCATGAGGTCAAGAGATCGAGACCATCCTGGCCAAAACAGTGAAACCCCGTCTCCACTAAAAATACAAAAATTAGCTGGGTGTGGTGGCACGCGCCTGTAGTCCCAGCTACACGGGAGGCTGAGGCAGGAGACCTGCTTGAACCCGGGGGGGCCGAAGTTGCAGTGAGCTGAGATTGCACCACTGCACTCCAGCCTGGCGCCTGGTGACACAGAGAGAGACTGTCTAAAAAAAAAAAAAAAAAAAAAAATCTCTACACTAAAAACTATAAAACATCAATGAAAGAAGTTGAAGGGCAAACAAAAAGTAGAAGATATTCCATGTTTGTTCACAAATTGGAAGAATATTATTAAAATTCCCAAAGCAATCTATAGATTTAACACAATCTCTATCAAAATACCAATGGCATTCTTCACAGAAATAGAAAAAACAATCCTGAAATTCATATGGAACCACAAAAGACCCCAAATGGCTAGAGCAATTGTGAGCAAAAAGAAGAAAGCTGGAGGTGTCATATTACCTGACTTCAAACTATGCTACAGAAAGCTCTAATGGTAACCACGCAGTATGGTATGGCATAAAAACAGACAAAATGGAACAGAACAGGGAGCCCGGAAATAAATTCACGCACCTAGAGCCAACGGATTCTCAACAAAGGTGCCGAGAACACACACAGGGGAAAAGAGTCTCTTCAATAAATGGTGCTGGGAAAATCAGACATCCATGTGCAGGAGAGCAGATCCCTACCTTTTCCCACATGCAAAACTTAACCCAAAACAGATTAAAGACTTAAATGTAAAACCCAAAACTATGAAACTACTAGAAGAAAACACAGGAGAAATGCCTCACAACACTGGGCTGAACAAGGGTTTTTCTAAATAAGACTTTAAAAGCACTGATAACAAAAGCAAAAATGGACAAATGAAATTGCATCAAAACTTCTGCAGCACAGCAAAGGAAGCAATTAAGAGTGAAGAAACAACCTACAGAATGGGAGAAAATATTTGCAAACTATCCATCTGACAGGGAGTTAATATCCAGAATATATAAGGAACTTAACAGCAAAAAAAACAAAAAAACAAACAAACAAAAAACCTGATTTAAAAACAGGTAAAAGACCTCAACAGACATTGCTCAAAATATGACATACCACGGCCACCAGGTATATGAAAAAATGTCCAGTGCCACGAATCATCAGGGAAATGCCAATCAAAACCACAATAAGACGCCCCTCGCTCCAGTTACAACAGGTATTATCAAAAAGACGAAAGGAAGCAAGTGCTGGAGAGGATGTGGAGGGGAGCGCTTACACACTGTCGGCGGGACTGTAAACCGGTGCAGCCATTATGGAAAACAGAATGCAGGCTTCTTTACAAAATTAAAAATAGGAAAGACGGCACTTTTTTTGTAAGTGGTGGCAAGCGCTGAGAGAATGCCATGAAGGCCTTGGGCACGCTGCAAGAGTATTCGCAGCCTCCTCACCCCCAAACGCCACACACTGCCCCTCTACTGCCAGTGAATCTCTGCGCCTAAGCAAGTTGTTGCCAAGCCCCGCTGCTGGTACTTTGTATCTCAACTAAAGAAGATGAAGTCTTCAGGGCAAAGTGTCTACTGGGCAGGTGTTCAAGAAATCCCCCTGCAAGTGAAGAACTTTGGCATCGGGGTACACTACAACTCCTGCAGCAGCACCCACAATATGTACGCAGAATAGCGGGACCTGACCATCGTGGGTGCTGTCACCCAGTGCTACCAAGACGGGCACCCAGCACCATGACCCGGGCCTACGCCATCCAGATCATGACGGGGGAGGTGATTATAGCCACCTCCATCAAATATCAGAGTGCCACAAGCAGTTCCACAGTTCCAAGATCACCAGGTCTTGCATCTTCAGCACAAGCCACACTCCGACACCAAGAGTCCCAACACCTTCTTCTAGGTACAGAGAACTCTCACAGGGTGTCATCAAAATAAACTCAAGAATGCCTAGGTGGAAAAAATAAAAATAGAACTATCGGCCGGGCGCGGTGGCTCATGCCTGTAATCCCAGTACTTTGGGAGGCCAAGGCGGGCGGATCACCTGGGGTCAGGAGTTCAAGACCACCCTGGCCAACATGGTGAAACCCCGTCTTAAAAAAAAAAAAGAACTATCACATGATCTAGCAATCCATTATCTCCCATGTTTAACACAGCACTATTCACGAAAGCCAAGACATAGAATCGACCTAAGTATCCAACAGCAGATGAATAAAGAAAATGTGTGTATATAATACACACACACACACACACACATACACACACAATGGAGTACCATATAGCCATAAAAAAGAATAAAATCTTATCATTCATGACAACACAGCTGGACCTGGAGCCATCACGTTAAGTGTAATAAGCCAGCCAGAGAAAGATAAATACTACTGATTTCACTCATGTGAAATCTTTAAAAAAAAAAAAAAAAAAGTTGATTTCATAGAAGGAGGGAATAGAACAGTGGTTACCAGAGACTGGGGAAAGAAAGAAGAAAAGGAAGACAGAAAGAGGTTGGTCACTGTGCACAAAGTCACAACGGGAAAGGAGGAATAAGGCGTGGTGTTCTGTTGCACAGTAGGGTGGTTTGGGTCAACAGTAAGGGATTGTATATTACCAAATAGCCGGAAGAGAGGCTTTTAAATGTTCTTGCCACAAACAAATGATAAATGCATGAGGTGATGGATATGCTAACTACCCTGATTTGATCATTATACAACATACATAAAGTATATATTGAAATGTGAAATTTACCCCAGAAATATGTACAATTACAAGTGTCGATTTTAAAAACTTTTTTTTTGAAACGGAGTCTCACACCATCACCCAGGATGCAGTGCAGTGGTGCGATCTCAGCTCACTGCAACCTCCGCTTCCCAGATTCAAATGATTCTCCTGCCTCAACCTCCCAAGTAGCTGGGGTTACAGGCACATGCCACCACGCCCAGCTAATTTTGTTGTATTTTTAGTAGAGATGGAGTCTCACCATGTTGGCCAGGCTGGTCTCGATCTCCTGACTTCATGATTTGCCTGCGCCGGCCTTCCAAAGTGCTGGGATTACAGGTGTGGGCCACTGTACCCAGCCCCACCTTTTTTTTTTTTTTTTAAGAATTAGGAATTCCTAGGAAGCAGCAAGCTGCTCTTTCAGCTCTGTCCACTCTGTCATCCCATGTCACTCCTATTCCCTGTCCCCTTCCTTCTTTACATCTATTCTACTCCTAAATTCCTCCTACCTTATCCTTTATTGCCATGTATGGAGGGCTGCGGGGGGAAAAAAGTGAAGGGAAAGAATGAGATTTGGAGGGAAATGGTAGGTAAGGGGAAAAGAGGAGTTATTAGGCCCAGATTTTGGAGAGGAGATGAATATCCCCTCGTTTCTGAGCCAATCTGATGAGTCAGCAAAGAAGACTTACCACAGTTCTAGGACTTTGGGGGGTAGCTTTTCAGGAACCTGGTAATACTGAAGAACCCAGGAGAGGACTTCTTGCCACCGGTCCATTTCTGCCAGGGCCTGGATCCCCACCACACACAGGGAGCACTTCACTTCCAAGCACCTGTCAGCAGAAAAACCAATTTCACTTAGAAGTGGTTCCCCTCCGCTTTCATTTCCATTTCCATTCCCACCTCCACCAGCTCCCAACTCAGCAGCTATCATCTCCCTCATCCCCGTCAGTATTTAGATGGGCTGCCCTTTCACCCAGGCACGAAAAGTTCCTGTAAATCTTTTAAGAGGGAAGTCAGCTGAATTGCTCAATGTTCATCTTTGTATCCAGGTGAAATCAGACTTAAATGAAGAGGCAGGGTAATCCTGAGGGGCAAATAACACACAGCACCAGTGTGTGGGTGAAAAGAGCTGGAACTAAGAGTTTGCTCAGTGAATAAATGGGCTTGGAGCCAGGTTTCTGAATGAGTGGAGGTATAGGAACTCCACAGCTCACCTTTTAGCACCACCTAGTACGGTTTCTCCAGACACCCAGAAGCAAAGCCTTCAGCATTCACTGAAATGAGCTCCCACCCAGCCCCCTAAAGCACAGCTAGGGCTCTCCAGTTCATCCTTCTCCGCAGTCAGCTTTCACTATTCTACCCACCATCTCCCCAGTATGGCCTAACCCAGTTTTACAATGCAGAGAAATGACGCCCTCACCTGCCAGATCAGGCTGGTGGCATTAGAAAGAGCAATGCAGGCTCAAGGTTTCTTCTTTTTGATAGAGAAGGGGGCTCGTTATGTTACCCAGGCTGGTATCAAACTCCTGGGCTCAAGCAATCCTCCTGCCTCAGCCTCCCAAAGTGTTGGGATTACAGGCGTAAGCCCCCGCAGCTGGCCCTGAATTAATTCTTTAATCCAGTCCTCCAATAGGACCAGAACACTGTTCCTGCCATGATCCCCATTCCACATCATCAGCCAAAGTCAGGAGTAAACAACCTGGTGGGGCGGGGGTTACCTAGGAGAGGACTTTCACCACCTGCTTACTGACAGAATTTAACACTTAATACACATTCAGCCTTCCCATCATGTCATTCTGCCCTGGTATTGGCTGTGGACTCCCCACTAAGCTCTTGTTACACGACTTCCCTCTTCTGTAGAATGGGCACACGATGAGCAACCACCCTCTCGGAGAGAAACCACTGATAAAGCTCCTTGTGAGCAATCTGGGAATGACAGAACTCCTGAGACCTTGAGCCCCACCCCAAGAGCACACGGAAATGGGTTCATTTCCGAGCCCAGCACGTACGTGCCCGCGGGTTCCTCTGCCAGGGCGTGGTTGGCCAGACTCCGCCAGGCCCGTTCGCAGGTCTCCAGCGCCGCCCGAAAGTCCAGGTGCACTACCAAGAGGTCGGCCGCCTCCTCCAGCAGGTCCACCGCCGGCGCCCGGGCCGGGGCGGCGCGCACCGGCTCGCTGCTGCGCAGGGGCCCCCCGAGCCCCCGGAGAGGGGCTGCAGAGGTCGAGGAGTCGGTCTTCATAACTAGTCCGGGCCCAGAGCCAAGCTCCTCAGACGTCGGAGTGACCGCCTCTCCGGAGGCTCCGGGATATCCCGAGTTGGCCTGAGCGAAGAGGGAAAGTCCTCATCTCCTTGCCGAGAAAGAAAAGGAAGGGGCCTATCTGAGGCAAAGGCTGGGCTCGCCTGGCGGCTGGGGAAGCAGTTTACACATCGGATTTGCAGGATTCTCGCATCCCTGAACTACCTGGCCCTAGCTTCTCCGGCCCCGCGACACGTGCAGGAACTGCCTCAGCTGTGGGATCCCGGTTAAGAACAAAGACTCTTACCCAGCCGCCCCACAACGAGGGCGGACATCTTTCGCGCTCGCCCCGCCCCGCAGACGCGCGGCGGCGCGGGGTGCTCTGGGAGTTGTGGTTCCCCAGCTCCCGGCTCTGTAATAGAACCAGGCGGGAAAGTGCGGACTACAACCCCCAGCACGCCGCGCCCCGGAAGCCGCCCCTGTCCCGTGAGAAAACAAACGTGCTACAGCTTCGGGGTGGGGAAGTCGGGGCAGGCGGACCCATAACAAAACCGAAGCTGTCTTGTGAAATGGAGGGGTCCTCACTAACCAGTTCTAGCGGCGGTTGAGGGAATAAATGCCAGCAATGGATGTGAAGCTACATGCACGCTTCTAATTCAGAGCTTCTGCGGCGGTGGCGATCAGGGAATCCGTAACGTCAGGGCTGAGGCAGAGCTGATCAAACATTCTGGCAACCTTAGTCTTGGATTGATTCACACTTTCTCCGCGTCTCCTCCGGAGTTTTCTGTGGGGGGATGAATATTGCCTGGTGAGGCTGAGGGACTTAGGGTGGAAACCTTCACAAATAGCACTAAGAATATGTTGGTCCAAAGGGCAGTGTTCCAAAATGAATAGCGACCCCACCGACCCGGGGCTGGGGGCGCTGAACAGAGGGCCTCATTTTCTCTCTGCTCTATGCCTCGCCCTGGATTTGTTGTTAGAAAAATCTGTGGTTAAATGTAGACACCAATTCTACCTCCCCACTGTTGCCACTTCCAATCTGTCTTCTCTATTTTATATTTCTCCTTATTTATCACCATCTACATACTAATGTCTATATTTTACTTATTTTTTGTTGTCTCTTTCCTTCCACTATGACATTAACTCAGGAAGGCAGACGTTTTTGTCTGTTTCGTTCACTGTGGGAACGTCATGCCTTGAACAGTGTCTACCACCTATAGGTAGTAAAAAAGTATTTGTGGAATAAATGAAGTCCTGGCTTCACTTTTATCTGGTTACAGGATCCATATTTCTCTTTCCTCAGAGTCTGATGGACTTGGTTCTGCCTCAGCTTCCCATGCAGACTTTCTGCAAGAGAATGGACAGCCCAGAAGGTGGGTGTGTGTATATATGGTGACAAGGGCAGGGGATGTATGATGTGAGCACGTGCCTGTCTAATCTAATTTCTAGGGCAGCAAATGATTCTAGGGAAGTTTTGGAGAGAGTTCAAAGGGCAGAGAACTGGGAAGAAACTAAAACCAAGATGGCCTGGTACAAATGAGGGAAGCTTGGCAAAGCCCAGGTGAAACATAATATAATAATAAGTGTGATTTGTGGATATGTGTAAGATTATTATTATAGCTACAATTTACCAAATACTCTGTTTCCAATACTTTATTATAAAGTGCATGATTCACAGTATGGTTTTGATTTTCACAATGTTCTTACCTTACATGGTGTAACTTGCTCATGCAATGACTTGAGTCCCCTGAATAGAAGCCTACTTAGTTCTGTCCCCTGCAGAGCAGAATGCCTTTAGCCCAAAAGAGCCTCTGTTTGACTGAGATTTGTCACTTACTAGTTGTGTGACCTCAGGAATTTATTTAAATAAGCTCTGATTTCCTCACCTGTAAAATTGGGATAACAGTTTGTCCTTAACTCTCAAAGGCTGAGGGAAGAATTAAGTAAAATTGCGCACAATGCACCAGGCACATTAAGTACTGAAAAATGTGAGCGAGGCCTGGGAAGACAGAATATGCTCAGACGCGGCCAGCTCTAAGTGGCTGCTCCCTGGAAACGTCCCTTTCCTTAATCCCTAACAAATTTTTTGCTATTCCAAATTTGTCCAGGAGATGGACGCACGGTCTTAAAAGAAGCAGCCTTGCTAAAAATAAATCTGCCTATTTAATAGTGAGACAGCCAGAATGAGGTCAAGATATTTAAGGCAGAAGAGAGGAGAGCTAGAAACCATATAAAAATATGATTCTATTTCATTTCTGACTCACCCAAATTTCAACTATTCCTCGGCTTCATATCAGTCCGTACGTAACCGTTTCGCACTATTATGCCCACAAATGGATTCCTCAACACACATCCACTGGGATACATCATCCCTATGTCTGCAAGTAGCCAGAATTTCTCGAGCAAAGACACGGAAATCCCAAACAGAATCGAATTCATTCCCCCTGGGAGAACATGAACGGGAATTACCTTTACCTAGCTAACCTTCTCTCTCCGAGTTGGGGCTCATGGACAGCCTTTGAAACCACCTCTTCTTCTCCTCTCATTTCCTCATCCTTGGTATGAAAAACACAGTGGAACTAAGGACAGTCTTTTCAGATGTATAAGGCCAGGCCCATATTAATATTTGTATTGTTAGAATTGTTTCATTTGGGGAAGACTAGCCCAGCACCTGAGATGCCAGTATCCTCATTATGACCCCTCCCCTAACCCTACCAAGGCTCTGGAACTTGGGGCTCTTCCTTCCATTTGGCAGAGGGCTCAGTGTGGCTCCTTCACCTGAGGATACAGATTTGCTCAGCCTGCTACAGCAGGGGTTGCGTTGATGTTTTTGTAGCAGAAAGCACACCAGACTGGAGGTGACAGGCACAGTTAGGATCCTGGTTCCTCCAGGCAGGGCACAGTGTTCGTGCCTGTAATCCCGGCACTTTGGGAGGCTCAGGCGGGAGGATTGCTTGAGCTCAGAAGTTAAACACCAACCTGGGCAACATGGTGAAACCCTGTCTCTACGAAAATTAACTGGGTGTGGTGGCACATGCCTATAGTCTCAGCTGCTCGGGAGGCTGAGGTGAGAGGATTGCTTGAGCCCAGGAGGTCAAGACCGCAGTGAGCTGAGATCCCGCCATTGCACTCCAGCCTGGGCGACAGAATGAGATCTTGCCTCAAATATAATAAATAAAAATTGGAAAGCAATTTAAAAAGAATCCTGGTTCCTTCAGCGACAAAGCCAGATGACCTCTAGAAAGTTGCCAGATTTCTTCTTGCCTCAGTCCTGTCATCTGAGGACACTAATACCAGCACCTGTGGCATAGGGTGGCTATGAGGAGTGGAAGAAACCACGTGATGGGCCATTGCACACTGTCAATGACTGGACTCGTTCAGGCTGATTTAAGGCAAGAAAGAAGAAAGAATCTCGGCCGAGCGCGGTGGCTCACGCCTGTAATCCCAGCACTTTGGGAGGGCAGATCACTTGAGGCCATGTGTTCAAGATAAGCTTGGCCAACATGGTGAAAAACCATCTCTACTAAGAACACAAAAATTAGGCCGGGCGTGGTGGCTCACGCTTGTAATCCCAGCACTTTGGGAGGCTGAGGCAGGCAGATCACAAGTTCAGGAGTTGAAGACCAGCCTGACCAACATGGTGAAATCCCCTCTCCACTAAAAGTACAAAAATTATCTGGGCCTGGTGGCATGCGCCTGTAATCCCAGCTACTCAGGAGGCTGAGACAGGAGAATTGCTTGAACACAGGAGGCAGAGATTGCAGTGAGCTGAGATTGTGCCACTGCACTCCAGCCTGGGCAACAGACCAAGACTCTGCCTTAATTTAAAAAAAGAAGAAGAAGAATCTCATAGCCCCCCAAAGTTCTGTAATACTACTTTCTGATCTAGAATCCAATTTCTTTCTTTTTTTTTTTTTAAAGACAGGGTTTCACCATATTGGTCAGGCTGGTCTCGAACTCCTGACATCAGGTGATCCGTCCACCTCAGCCTCCCAAAGTGCTGGGATTACAGGCGTGAGCCACGCGCCCGGCCACCAATTTCTTTTTTTTTTGAGACAGGGTCTCGCTTTGTCGCCCAGGCTGGAGTGCAGTGGTGCGATCTTGGCTCACTCACAGTCTCCGCCTCCTGGGTTCAAGTGATTCTCCTGCCTCAGCCACCCAACTAGCTGGGATTACAGTTGTGCGCCACCACGCCCGGCTCATTTTTGTATTCTTAGTAGAGACGGTTTCGCCATGTTGGCCAGGCTGGTCACAAACTCCTGGTCTCAAGCGATCCACCTGCCTCGGCCTCCCAAAGTGCTGGGACATATAGGCATGAGCCACTGTGCCCAGCCCTGGAATCCAATTCTTGACTATTCCACACAAAAGTCAAAAATGCCCACATCTGGCCGGGCCCAGTGACTCATGCCTATAATCCTAGCACTTTGGGAGGCCGAGGCAGGAGAATCACTTGAGCCCAGGAGTTTGAGACCAGCCTGGGCAGCATAGCGAGACCCCATTTCTATTGCATAATGTTTTCTAATTAGCTGGGCGTGGTGGCACGCACCTATAGTCACGGCTACTTGAGAGGCGGAGGCAGGAGGATCACTTGAGCCCAGGAGTTCAAGGCTGCAGTAAGTTATGATGCGCCACTGCATTCGAACCTTCAAGCCTGGGCGACAGAGCAAGACCCTGTCTCAAAAATAAAAATAAAAAGCCTACATCTGAGGTTAACCTAGCCTGTCTTACCTTCTCCACACTGGTCCTACATTTCAGGCCAATAAACAGCATCCACCGCTGCCCGTTCAAACTTCCCAACCAGCCAGATCCCCTTAGTACAGGGACATCTGTGGCAAAGCTCAGCATGCAATATGATCAGACTAAGGGTGGACCTTTGGCCAGAAGTGAGCCAAGGAGATAAGTATGAGTAGGGTGGAGATGGTGTTTTTCCAAGATGGTCAAGGCACGCCTCCCTTGCTGCAGACCTTTATCAGTGGGCCGGCATTTTTATGGCTTTTTTTTTTTTTTTTTTTGGAGACAGAGTCTCTCTCTGTCTCCAGGCACCAGGTTGGAGTGCAGTGGCGCGATCTCAGTTCACTGCAATCTCCACCTCCTGGGTTCAAGCAATTCTCCTGCCTCAGCCTCCCAAGTAGCTGGGACTACAGGTGCGCGCCACCACGCCCAGCTAATTTTTGTATTTTTTAGTAGAGACGGGGTTTCAAAGCCTGGACTAGAAGTTCGGGGCACAACTCGATGCTTCCTATAGTGTTTCTCTCCATATAGACACAGCGGAACTATGCTTCTGTATCTAAGAAGTGATCATCATCATCATCCTGTGTGGACTTTACAACAATAATAGTGATGGCTCAGTTTGTATGCTATGATACGAACTATGCACTAGGTGCTCTTCTGAGTGCTTTATTTATTTATTTGAGACAGGGTCTCTCTGTGTTGCTCAGGCTGGAGTGCACTGGTGCCATCACAGCTCACTGCAGCCTCAACCTCCCGGGCTCAAGCAGTCCTCGTAATTCAGCCTCCGAGTAACTGGGACTACAGGCACATGCCACCACGCCTGGATAATCTTTTAATTTTTTTGTAGAGGTGGGGTCTGACTATGTTGGCCAGCTTGTCTTGAACTCCTGGGCTCAAGCAATCCTCCTGCCTCATCCTCCTGAAGTGCTGGGACTACAGGTGTGAGCCGCCATGCCTGGCCTGAGTGCTTCACATTTAACTCATTTGAATCCTCATAACCATATGATGGTAGTCCTAGTCTCATTCTTTTTTTTTTTTTTTTTTTTTTTTTGAGACAGAGTTCTTGCTCTGTCAACCAAGCTGGAGTGCACCGGTGCGGTCTCGGCTCACTGCAACCTCCACCTCCCAGATTCAAGCAGTTCTCCTGCCTCAGCCTCCCTAGTAGCTGGGATTACAAGCGCCCGCCACTACGCCCAACTAATTTTCGTATTTTTAGTAGAGACAGGGTTTCACCATGCTGGCCAGGCTGGTCTCGAACTCCGTACGTTGTGACCTGCCCACCCCAGCCTCCCAAAGGGCTGGGATTACAGGTGTGAGCCACGACGCCTGGCTATAGCCCTAGTTTCATTCTTACTTTGTAAAGGAAGAAACTGAGTTATGGGGAGGTTGAATAACTTTCCCAAGGTCACCCAACAAGTGCATAGTGGAGCAGAGGGAGGTGCAGGGACTTAATCCAGGCCATTTGGCTCCAGTCTTTCTTCTTAACTAGTATAATACTGGATCTACGAATTACTTTGCTTGTCTTATTTGACCTTGACAGCAAACTTGTGAAGAAGGTCATACAGTTACGTTATTCCTATTATCCCCATTGATAGATGGGAAACAAAAGCTTGGAAACTCTGCCCAAGTTTAAAATCTGTGGTTTCAATGGCGAAGCTGGGAAGGAGGTTTCTCACCAGATCCCATGCCCAGGGGCCATGCTTCAAAGGGCCTCCACAGCTCCTCTTCATCTGCCTTGAAGGTGACTTCAGGAGACCCTCCATAAGGACCTTTTCTTACCTACCCCAGGAGTCAGAAGATCTACTCAGAGAAGGCTGAACAAATCTTCACAATGCCAGACCAATTCGTTCCCTCTCTGAGCCTAAGAAATGAAACCAGTAATGGGTGTGCACTGGGGATGATTCAGCCCTGGCTCTTTCGTGGAAGGGTGTAAAGACACTCTCTCTTCCCAGAGTCTTTCCCAATCCTACCTAATTCAGGCGAATCACCCTTTACCAATCGTGCTTTGCATTTTTCATGCCTCACCTGTGGGTTCTTCCCAGCTTCCATATTTCCTTATAATTATTGTGTCATTCCCCTATTGTACTGTGCCCTCCTGTGGGTGGGGACAGGGTCCCACTCATTCCAGGATCCCTGTGCCATCCAGTTTGGTGTAAAATAATAGCATGTCATGCTGCAGTGGGGCCCCGCCTCTCCTGCGCTGTTCAGTGTCATTTGGCCTTGACTTTCAGGCACCCTTGCTGGTGAGCACTGTGTAAAAAGGTTGGAAGCTGAGCAGAGTAAGAATGACACCAGATGCAACACTTAAAAGTTGGTGAAGTGAGGAACACAGGTGTCTGTGTCTATTTTTAACCAATGACATTTCAGTTCATTTCAAAAGTTAAGGGCTACTTGGTTTTGTAAAGCTCCAATTTACTTGGTTTTGTAAAGACCTTTCTCTGCAGTGTTATGTTCAGGAAAAATGAGTCTTCCAGCTGGGCGCGGTGGCTCATGCCAGTAATCCCAGCACTTTGGGAGGCCGAGGCAGGTAGATCACCTGAGGTCAGGAGGTCGAGAACAGGCTGGCCAACCTGGTGAAACCCCGTCTCTACTAAAAACACAAGCATTAGCTGAGTGTGGTGGCAGGTGCCTGTAATCCCAGCTGTTCGGGAGGCTGAGGCAGGAGAATCACTTGAACCCGGGAGGCAGAGGTTCCAGTGAGCTAAGATTGCGCCATTGCACTCCATCCTGGGCAACAGAGTGAGACTCCGTCTCAAAACAAAAAATGACCCTTCCTGGGATTCACAGGGCATGACTCTAGGAGTTGGCAATCACCTTGCACATCGCATGGCGTGTGTAGGGGTGGTGCCCCCTGGAGTTGTGCAGTTTTACCACCTATGAGGCCGGACGTGGCAGCCTTCTTTGTGCCCACACCACACTAACATGCGCTTTTGAAGTCCAGATACATTCAGTTTTCTGGGGGCACTCCCAGTTGTTCGTGGCAACAGCAAAGATTCTGCCCATCCCCCCCAGCCCATCTCTTATCCTCCCTCACTGAAGATGGGCTGCCCAGTGGACAGGCTGCCTCTAAGCAGGTACAGACCTGCCTGCGGGGAGTCCTGTGGGAAGAAGATGATCCCGAATGGTGAGGCAGGCAGTCACCAGCCCTTCTACGTTGTGTCCTGCTGGGAAGCTTGCTCTTTCTTTGTGCGTCTGGTTCTGAAATGTAGTAGGACAGTGGAAATATATTACAGGTAGGCTCCACACACCCTTCCCCTAATCCCTCATGACAGAGGTGATTACCTGGGTAGCATGAATGAGTAGGTGAGTTCATAGTTCTCGAGAGCCAGAGTCGAAGGGATCAGAAAAACAGAGGTGGAAAAACAGGAATCACATGTTACCATAGCAAACAAGGAAACTCATGTGTACATAGCCTATGATTGAAACCACCATGTTATTACAGCCTATGAAATAAACAGAAATGAAAAGGCATCTCTTCCTCCCTTCCCAGGGCCATCTTAAAGGGAGTCCTTCCCCTCTGACTTCCTGTCACAGGCGTTTGTCATTATGATTTTCACCAGCTGCAACTTGTTCCCAGAAATTCCATTTTCCATACCTGAGAAAACCTTTTCTGGGATCAAAGGAACCTATGGATCCTTCCAAGGTTTTACAAACAGAGATCTGATTGTTCAGTATCCACTGTCTTTTGTCTTTTAATTGTTTTTGCTTAAATGATACATACCTAAAGTAAAAATAATTCAAGGCTGGGCATGGTGGCTCACACCCGTAATCCAAGCACTTTGGAGGCCAAGGCGGGCAGATCACCTGAGGTCGGGAGTTCAAGGCCAGCCTGACCAACACGGTGAAACCCCGTCTTAAAAAAATAAAATAAAATAAAATAAAAATTCAAACAAGACCAAAAAAAGTATGAAGAAAATGAGAATCACCTGAAATCCCATCTTCCTAATACGAACTTTTAACATTTTGCGGTACGTTCTTCCACAAGCGCACGCAGCGTGCACGTGTAGCTACACGCAGTCGCGCCACCCCGCACCCTGAAGTACTCATGGTGCACCAGAGGAGTCCTTTTTAGTCTTCAGTTGGATGTTGGAATTACTCACTACCTAAAACAAGAAACTAAATAATCCTGCTCTTACTAATAATGACTTAGCTGTTTGCAGTTCTCTGTAGCTAAAAATCAAGTGTCCATCCTTGATCCCATATAGTCCAGAAGCTGCAAGGAGAACTCTGGGGCGGCCATCTCCCTTCTTTGTATGCTTAATTCTCATCATCCTTCACATTTGTGTAGTAATTGACAACTTCGAAAGCACTTTCATATTATGTTACTTGATTATCATGGAGTGAGATGGTCAAGCGTAAGACATGGAAAATGATCGCGACGACCATGATGATAGTCACAGCGGTATTTTTTGAGAAGTCAGTGTGCGCCAGGCTCTGCGCTGGGTCCATTACATGCATTGATGCATTGTTTCAGTTAATCCTCATTGTCGCCGTGTGAAACATCATAGAATTGTGGCTTAGAGAGGCTGAGTAGTTTGATCACATTTCCACAGCTAATCCAGGTGGTATTCTAATCCAGGTGTTTCCGACTTTCAAATTATTAACACTGCGTCATACTGCCTCTTACAACAACTGATCTTTGTGCAGCACTGTACAAAAAAACTCTAACATATATTATTATCTCCATTTTATAGAGGAAGAAACGAAGGCCAGAGAGGTTGCATGTTTGCCTGAGTCTCAGAGCCGGGATTCTAACCACGTCTGCTGCTATTTCCGCTGTACTAGGCTCCCTCCTCAAGGTAAAGGTGCTGGGTGTCAAAACTCTTCTCTCAAGTCTCCAGAAAGGGGAGTTCTTATTGAGATCTTTCAAAGATCCTTCCTGCTGCAATGAAATCCGTGTTCCTTCTTCAGTGGGAACAGAGGTCAGCCTCTTGCACGGAGACGGAGCTCATCACGCAGTAGTTGGGAAGAAGGACGTAAAGTTCATGGAGGTCAAGTCTGGTCTAGATGGTTTCGTCACAGTGTCCTTGTGCTTTTGACATAGGGCAGAGTTGGTCTCTCTCAGTCTTTTTTTTTTTTTTTCAGAGAGGAAGGAGAGAGACTGTTTATTCTTGAGGATATTAAACTAGACATGATACAAAATAGAATGAAACAAAATAAAATGAGAGGCAGGGAAACCATTTAAACCCAGGGTGAGTGGAAGGCACATACAGGGAGTTACCCAGCATCTTTTTGACATTTAGGCAAAGTGTTGGTTTATGGAGGCATCTAGGCATCACAATTAATATTTTCCCCTTTTGAGATAACAAGTGTTATTTATAAAGCACTCCTTGCTGGAATGAACTCAAAGCAGTGAATGGGTGCTGCCTAATTACCCCACCCAACAAACAATCGGCCAGCGAGGAAAAGAGAGAGATAATTACGCCCATTTTACAGGCTGGGAGACTGAGTCACGAAAAGAGTGGGGCCTTGCTCAAAACCAGCTCATGGAGAGCTGAAAATAGAAGGCAAGCCTCCTAATGGCACCTTTGCATCTCACTGTGTACAGCGTTCCTGGTTCCAGATGTCCTCCTGAGAAAGGACAGCCAGCTTGCTGGCCAGAGAAAAGCAGCCGACCTTCACTGGGGACTACAGCTCCCAGCAGACACCGAGAGGAGACAGGGCTGTGCCCTAGTGCCCATTCCAGATTCCCAAATATGGAGAAGCACTGGGTTTTGGAAGAGGAACGGAATGTTTACCCTTGAGAGACAGAGAGAGGAAGGATGAGGTAAGTTTGGAATATTTAACTCTGTCACCTAAACGTCCGCCTGGCCTTTGAAACAGAGCAGCCAAAGTCATGATCTTTTAATACATCTTTCTAGAAGATCTCACTTTTTAAATCCAGCTGTTAGTTCAGCAGAACACTGCCTTCTCCTAGGGTTATGTGTGTGATGATGGGGCAGTTGCAATTCCGGGAGGTCAGATACCCTTTTTCTAAGTCTGAGCAGCTCAGAAAGGGATGGTGGGAAGGAAACCCAGGTGAAGAGCTGCTCTGCTGCAAAAGAAGCAGACGCTCCCGCAGCTGGGGCTGCTGGCAGGGTTGCCGAACGGAAGGACCAGCCGCCTGGGAGGACAAGGGTTACTCTTTGTCTGCCTGGGAGGCTGCTGAGCCCGCCTGGTGGGAAAGGCATGAAAGAATTATTCCCACCAGCTCTGTCTCCATTCTGTCAACATAAATTGACGGCAGCACCTTTGCTGGAGGCACTAGGCTGGATGCTGAAGGGGATGCCTGACACAGAGCAGATCTCTGCCCTCAGGACGCTTACCCTCGGGGGACGATGGAAAAGGAAAGACGGAGCAAGGATGAAAGAGACAGACAATGCAGGGCAGTGTGTTCTTACACTTTCATTCAGCGTTTACCCATCGCCCACCATGTGCCAAGCGGGCAGTGTTCTAAGCCACTTGGAATGCGGTGGTGACTACGCCAAAAGAAAAGGCTTCTGCCCTCATAGATTTCACTTCCTGGCAGTCCCTGATGTCTGGGGGAAGAGTTCTCCAAGCAGAAGTAACGGCAGCAAGTGCAGGGCCTTGAGACGGGTGTGAGGGTGGTGAGCGTGTGAGCAGAAGGCCAGCGTCGTGGGAGGGGAGTGGACAGGGCAGGAGCAGGAGGTGGGAGAGCCAGGCTGCGGGCAAAGCACACAGGGCCTCATACAGATAAGGAGGAGGGATTTCTTTCTGAGTGGAAACCGTTGATCTGCCCAACGATGGGAGCAGACCCTAAGAGTCTGGTGTGAAGGTGTCGCTGAGCAGGAGTGGACAGGAGGGCGAATTCTGATCTAGAGAGAAGGCGCTGCCATCAAGAAGACCCTCAGAAGCTGGGTGTAGAGCCAGGCCAGCACGTGGTCTGTTCAGACAGTCCATCTGTACAGAGACGTGGTCACATGGGGAGCAGTGGATGGTGAGGCTAGAGAGGGAGGGTCAGTCCGAGACAAGGGAGAAGGTCTCACTCCATCACCCAGGCTGGAGTGCAGTGGCATCATCTTGGCTCACTGCAACCTCCCAAGTTCAAGTGATTCTCCTGCCTCAGCCTCCCAAGTAGTTGAGACTACAGGCGCACGCCACCCCAGGCTAATTTTTATATTTTTAGTAGAGACAGGGTTTTACCATGTTGGCCAGGCTGGTCTCAAACTCCTGGGCTCAAGCGATCCACCTGCCTTGGCCTCCCAAAGTGCTGGGATTACAGGTGTGAGCCACTGCGCCCCGCCTAATTAGGAAGATTTTTGAGTCAGAAGGCTCTCAGCGTCAGGTTAACAGTAACCGGGAGACTTGGAGACATAGAGAGTCCTTTTCCACAGACTTTGATGTCCATCTGAGCACCTGGTCTCCACCGAGAGGCCACCATGTTCCCTTAAGAGATCTGTTGCTTTGAAGGCTTCTGAGTGCCACATTTGAAACCAAGGTGGCCAAGCTGCACAACTCCAGTGGCCCTGGGGACTTTGTATTATATGTGAAAGGTAACCCCAGCGCATGACGTAAACCACGGGGCGGGGCG
Organism: Cacajao melanocephalus; assembly: GCA_963573385.1. Classification (NCBI taxonomy): domain Eukaryota; kingdom Metazoa; phylum Chordata; class Mammalia; order Primates; family Pitheciidae; genus Cacajao; species Cacajao melanocephalus. The sequence goes on from CAUYLG010030973.1 coordinate 108,825, forward strand.
CCCACTGGCACTGTGTGATGGCAGAGGCACTGGTTAGCATTTGGGGGATAAAGTCAAATCCGCCAGCACTTTAGCCACTCCCTCGAGCCCTCGACCTGGCACGGCTGGCTGCAGAACAGGAGGAGCAATGGGGCTGAGAAGAAAGGGGTGGGCGGGAGCTGAAAGGGAGAACGGAAAAGAGGGGTTAAAGGAGTAGGTAACGGAAGAAGCACTTAATTTAGGTCATCCTTTTGCCTAGCAAAATGTGAGAGGGAAGTGAAGGACTGGGAAGAAGGGGGGCAAAAAGGGAGAAAGTGATTATGCAGGTGGCTGAGTTGCAGGTGGCTTTAGTAGCGTTGTCCACAGGTGTGATCACTCTGGTACGATGTGGCATGTTTCACGGTCCTGCCAGTCAGTGGAACTCAGGACGGTAGCAAGGTGCCGAGACCGCAGTTCTGGGGGTCTAAAGAAGACCCTGCCCCTGAGGAAGACAGTTGGCTGGGAGCCGTCCAGTTCCTGGACATGCAGGATCCGTTGCGAGTCCACGTTAAGCTCCCCACCAAGGGGTCTCATCCTCACTGCTCCCTTTCTGTCTGAATTTGGGGAGACCATGGCACCACTTGAATAGGTCAGAGCCGAATGAATTCAAAGCGAATGACGATCCCTGACATGCTGCTTCTCTCAACCTCCAGTAGCCAAACAGAAAGAGGAATTTGTGTGAAGAGTAAGCAGCGGAAGGTTGTGTGTGTGGCAGGGATGATGTGATGGGATTGGTGCGTTCTTTGCCCAGGCAGATCCGTTTTTAAGTCTCAGTAATAGGAATTAGCAATAAAAGAGTCTCCTGGACCATCACATAGAGGCTGCATCCTTCCTTGGACATGCAAGACCCAGCAGATTGTAAAGTGAGTCACGGTATTTAGGAGCCAGGACCCACAAGCCAATGACATCACGTCTCCTGCCTCTCACCCTGCCTCCTTTCCAGAGTCACTGCATTTAAAGCAGTGTGGCCCTCTGCTCCCTCCAGCAAATGCAACTGGCATACAGCTGCAGACACGGCTGCCATGCCCCATCCCTCCTACAGGTGCCCACTGTCAAGTGAAGAAATGCTGACTATGGTGTGATGGCCTCAGAGTGTGTGAAAAGAATCCTCCCTCCCCTGAACCATCCAAGAATAACATAGCTGTGCCCCATCACTCTGGCTAAGAACCTCTGCCCTCCTGCCTCTGCCTCTGCCTGCACCGGCATGACTTGCAGCTTAGTGAGCCTCAGCTCTGAGGGATGACACAGCTTTGACTGAGGGAGGGCAGCCCCTGACTGCCCGTCGGTGGGCACAGCCAGGAAGACTCCTTCAAGGAGCACAGGCTCATTTCATCCGTCTCCTGGAAGCAGCTTGCCCGTGTCCCTCAGGACCCAGCCCCTGCCTGCCTTCCCAGCCTCATTTCTCACTGCCAGTGTCCTCCTCATACCCACAGCTCGAGTCATAAAGCCCACTCTGCCACGGCCTGGCCCGCTCTGCCCTCCCTCAACCCGGGACTTTAAGCAAATGACTCCTGCTTCTTGGAAGCCCTTCGCTGCTTCCTGGACAGGCTGACCCCTTTTAATCCTCCAGAGTTCAGCTCAATTATCACCCCTTCCAGGAAGACGTTCCTGAATCTCTCCTCGCCTCTCTAAGGGGGGTGACGAGCTCCGCGTCTGTCTTCCTGTGACACCCTGTACTTACCTGCACTGCGACCTACTCACCATCTGTTTATGAAAGCAAATCCCATGGCAAACTATGAACTCTGCAGGGCTCCACTGTGCATTTTATTTCTGACTCCTAACCCAGTGAATATTTCTTGAATGAATGATCGAGATCCCTTGGCCTCATGAGTAACCACGTCTCCACTAGCGAGGCAAAATAAAGAAGTAAGGCCGTGACCTCAACTTTCCAGGCCAGTCACCTGTCTTACCAAGCACATCCGCGTTCTGGAGAATCGACTCCTGCACCCACACTCCCAGACCTCCCTTGGCTTTCCCCTTACCCAGTCCTTACTCCCCCCTCTGCCACCTTCTACCCTGAGGCTCCCCTTGTGGACTCTGTGGCTAAGAAAACAATAGTGTCTCTGGATTACCAAAGAGAACGTGCTGTGTCCTTGAATAAGTCCTTCCCTTTCCCCCTTCTGTTCCTGAGTCAAGAGAACCTGGGATGCACCCTTTCCGACTGGTGGATGAGCTTCTGCCTGCCTCCCACCCCAGCACCCAGCTGAATGGGAAGGAAACACAAAACCTCAGAGAGGGTCTGGTGAAGAGAAGCAAATTGAGTTTGAAAAACAGGACTTGTGCAAGCAAAACAAAGCGGTTGAGAATATCAGCATTCAGCTAGCAAAGCAGAGGGGAGACGTGATTGGACACTGCCATCCTAGGGGGCTCGTTCAGGCAGGTTGGGGACGTACAGCTGGAAGAAAAATTAAGTCAGATATCAGCAGGAACTGCTTTACTCAGTGTTTGAACAGATTTCCATTGCGGGGTTGTCTGTGTGGAGTCAGGGTTGGGAGTGAGTGAGAGACCCCTGGAAGCCCTTTCTGCCCTGGAATTCTACACTCAAGGCCAGCTGTGGCCTTCCGGACCTGAGGTCCATGGGAGCTATTTTCATCAGCGGTAAATGAGCTAGTCTGGGAGGATAAGGAGGCAATTCACTGGGTCAGGATGCCCTGAGGCAACCGTGGAGCCGCGCCGGATCCCAGAACAGCAGCCTCCAGTGTTCAGGGTGCCATGGGCTAAGCGGGGAGTCTCCACAGAGCCTGACCCATCTGCAGAGCGGGCAAGACCGGGACCCCCGGGTGAACCTGCAGAGACTTCCGAACTCCCTGGTGCTAACAGCTCACCATTTGTAATGCCAGCTTATGGTCCATTGCTCATCTCAACCACAACCCTGCTAGGTATTATTGGTATTGCCGTTAGACTGAAGCTCAGAAAGGTTAAGAAACTTGCCTGACGCTACCAGCTAGTAAATGGCAGGGCCAGATCCTAACCCAGAACTATGATACCAGTTCGGCTATACCACATCACTCCATCTCCCAGTGTTCCTCCCAGAGGAACCGACACAGTGAGTTGGCTGTAGTGAGGACAGTCTGGCATACGCCCCACCCTTCCCTCCCCAGAACGAAAGGAAAGGTCCCAGCACCTTTCAGATTTATGTTGGTGGCCACACAAGTGCTGCCTCTGAAGACCAACATAAGTGAAGCCCCAGGTGTCCTTTTTCCTGGCTGGGCAGGTTCTCCCAGCAAGCAAGAACTCACCAGGCTGTGCAGGAAAAGCAGGGTTGGAGGGGAGAGTCTGCAGTAGTGGAGAGAGCCCTAGGCTGGGCCAGAATGTCCAGTTTTTTTTTCTGGTTAGTGCAGAGCAAGTTACTTCCTCCCGAATCCCCAGAATCTTTGTCAACGAAAAGGTGTGGGGTGGTGTAGAGCAGAGACGGTAGGATAAGAAGATGCCCGCTGCACTGACCTTGCTGGGTTATATGGATAAAATGCAATCATTGCTTTGAAAGGACATTGACTAATACGAAGTGCCGCATGTAGTCATGTTTTATCAAATCCTTAAGCTCCTGTGTCATTGACTCTCCAGCTCAGTATGTTTCGTCGCGAGGTACTGGCACTCAAATGGTCCAGCCTAAGCATCGCAATACCCTAGGGTTCTCTGAGATCTGTCGATCAAATCATCCAACTACATCAAAATCTTGACAACGTCAGTCCTGCCTGGCTGTCCACTCTTGAACTCTAGACTCCTGATATGAACCTCAGTCTCACTTTTCTACACAAGTCAGACAGGCGCGGTGGGCTCACATCTGTAATTTCAGCACTTTGGGAGGCCGAGGCTGGCGGATCACCTGAGGTCGGGAGTTTGAGACCAGCCTGGCCAACACGCTGAAACCCCGTCTCTACTAAAAATACAAGTTAGCCAGACGTGGTGGTGGGCATCTGTAATCCCCGCTACTCGGGAGGCTGAGACAGGAGAATTGCTTGAACCTGGGAGGCAGAGGTTGCAGTGAGCTGAGATCATGCCATTGCACTCCAGCCTGGGAGACAAGAGTGAAACACCGTCTCAAAATAAATAAATAAATACTAAAATAAAATAAAACAAGTCAAGTTCTCTCTCATCACTGGACTTTGCAAATTCCAAGTCCTTAATTCAAAATACTTGGTCTGACCATCCCTTCCCCACATCTAAGGTCAACAATCAAAAAGCAGAGACTGGCCGGCAGGGTGGCTCGTGCCTGTAATCCCAGCACTTTGGGAGGCCAAGGCAGGTGGATCACTTGAGCCCAGGAGTTCAAGACCAGCCTGGGCAATATGGCAAAACTCTGTCTGTACCAAAAAGAATACAAAAATTAGCCAGGCGTGAGAGCAGGCTCCTGTAGTCCCCACTACTCGGAGACTGAGGTGGGAGGATCGCTTAAGCCTAGGAGCTATGATCAAACCATTGTACACCACTCTAGCCTGGGCAACAGAACGAGACCGTGTCTTAAAAAGAAAAAAAAAAAAGGCAGAGACTGTCTTGTTTGCATCATATATTTAATATCAGTGCAGTACAGAATGGGTGTCAGTAAATGCTTGATAACATGAATTTCCCTCTGATTTCCCTTCCCACCTCTGCCTATTTTTTCCTTGCTACTGAAATGGTGATTGTTCTGATCTCATTCTATGGGGATGCCACAGAGATTAGCTCATGAATAATGGTGAAGCTCTCCTGACACTTTGTGTTAATGTTTAACAAAAATAGCTGGGGGGGGTGTAATGACTCAGGGAGGCAATGGAGAAACCCTTTGACTTTCTTAGTCGGGCAGGACAACCAGATGCCCCCATTCTCCTCCCACACACTAGCTCTGTGGGAGCCCTGACCCTTGCCCTTACTGCGTCCCACCCTGCTGTCTCCTCTGAGCAAGACACATCCCCAGCCTCAGCCCGGGAGGCTGAACCCCACCCACCGTCACCCTGGACATGGCCCCTCCTTCTGGGGGATTCTTGCAACCGTGAGACAGCTGAAGCTTTTAGAAGCATGGCAGAGTCTGGAGGCCACAGTCACCTGCTGCTGAAGTTCTTGTGCCCCTGCCCCTTTCCCAGATCAGATGGCACAGCTGGGGCATGTGAGGAAGGGCAGTTTACTTAGTTCTTCCCCAAGATAGAAAAAGGGAGGGGAATGGTCACTGGCAGTGAATCAATTAAAGACCCATGCCAGCTAGAGACCACTGGGGAAAAACAACAAATCCGTGAATTATCCTGTTTATACCAGAAGTAAACTGATAGTTTGGTCCTTTACTTAATAGAGTGTGCTGAAATCACAAGCCATTCACGAGGACAAATGCATGGAGCTGTGTCTTTGCCCCTCCATAGTCATGGAAGACTTTGGCATCACTCCATTCCAAGTCTTGCCATCACTCTGGGTAACTTCAGTGTCCAAACAGACCAATTATTTACAAACTTGGGATCACAACCTATTAATGTGTCATGAAATTGATTTCAAGGATTGTGGCCAGCCATCTTTTTTTTAAAGAAACAGTAGAAAGAAAATATGACAGTACTTCACATGTAGGAAGGGTGGTTTGGGGATAAAATATTTATTTTAATTATGTATATAACACAAAACATATGCTAATAATAGGTTATTTTCATGACATAATACCTTCATGTGTAATAGGCCATGGTATAAACTACATTTCTTGTTGTGGGCCCATAATCAAAAGCCTAAAAGAGAAAGAAGATACAATGGAATGTTATTCAGCCTTACAAAGGAAGGAAATGCTGATACATGCTACAAAACAGTTGAACGTTTGTGCTAAGTGAAATAAGCAAGTCACAAAAGGACAGATATCATGTGGTCCTACTTCTATGAGGTACTTAGAATGGTCAGATTTACAGAGACAGACACGTGGAGAACGGTGGTTGCCAGGGGCTGGCCAAGGTGGAGGGGAGGGATGGGGAGTGTTGTTTAATGGGTACGGAGTTTGTTTTGCATGATGGAAAGAGTTCTATGGACGGGTGGTGGTGACGGTGGTACAACCACGTGAATGTACTTAATGTTCTTCAGGCAATGTACTTCATACACTTAGAAATGGTTAAGACGGTTCATTTTATGCTACGTGTATTCTACCACATTTTTTAAAGCCTTCGGAGAAGCCTCCCACATCCTTGACCTCACGTACTGTGACCTTCACCTCCACTCATGTTCAGCTCCCATTCTGAGGGAACGATTTTATCTTCCACTCTCTGATCTCAACGTCCTGTCTTTCCAACTTTCTCACTCCTTTAATTCCTTCTGTACCAACGATTCTATCTGGTTGCGTCATTGAAACTCTTGGCCAATCTACCTTCTCCTAGTCAAGCCACCTCCATTCCTCCTGAAATTGCTGCACCAGTCATCTCACTGGTCTTCCCAACCAGATTCCTGCCCACTCCAATTCATCCGCAACATCGCTTGAGGAGTGACACCTCTAACATTTCAACCTGATCTTAAACTCCTTATTTAAAACCTCTCAGAGGCTCTCTATTGACCTTAAGATAAAGTCCAAGCTCCCTGACAGGGCAGGCAAACAGAATACGAGGTAGCTTCTGGTTGACATGCCTCCCTTCTCCCCTGTCCTCCTGTATGGGCAATGTGTAACCTTTAACTGTACCAGCAGATCTTACAGTGCACTGAGATTTCACTTTGATCTGGGTGCTATGGTCCTCCCACCCCCATTTCATCTTCACTTGCCCAACTTCTATTACTCAAGACTGGGTTGGCGAGCACTTCCTCTAGGACGTTTCCCTCTGTCCTCACCAGGCTGGATCTGGGGCCCCCAAGTGAGGTCCTGTAGCACCTATGCCTGGCCAGATCAGAGGGCTCACCACGCTGCACTGTAATGACCTGTTTCCTTCTCTGTCCGCCCTGATCAGACTGTCATCTGCCTTCCCACACAGCCAGGCACCGTGTGGGATTCATCATGGCATCGCCAGGTCTGTTACAGTGCCTGCCACAGAGTAGACGTTTTCTGAGAGGTGAGTGGGTGGGTGGACAGGAGGTTGTTCGAATGAGTGGACTGAACAGGTTTTGAAATTCAGACCTGGAATCAAGTTCCATCAAGACTTTCAGCTGGAAACACATTCGATCAAGGATGGTTTATCCAAATTAAGAATCGTTTCTGTATTTGTGTAGCATTCAACAGTTTATAGCCCGCTGTCATATTTGTCATGCAGTTTGACACACTTAATGGCGTGTGAGTTAAGAAGGAAAGCTACCATCATTCCCACAGTGTAAATGAGGCACGTATGTTCGCCCATGGTCACAGAGTCAGTGAAGGTCAGAGCCAGGACAGGCACTCGTGTCTTCCTTCCATTTGCTCTACTCCAGTGCATTTAACCTTTAGGAATAAAAAGAATCGACTGGGCATGGTGGCTCACGCCTGTAATCCCAGCACTTTGGGAGGCTGAGGTGGGCAGATCACAAGGTCACAAGTTTGAGACCAGCCTGGCCAACATGGTGACACCCCATCTCTCCTAAAGATACAAAATATTAGCTGGATGTAGTGGCAGATGCCTGTAGTCCCAGCTACTCGGGAGGCTGAGGCAGGAGAATCGCCTGAATCTGGGAGGCAGAGGTTGCAGTGAACCGAGATTGCGTCATTGCACTCCAGCCTGGGCAACAGGGCGAAACTCCGTCTCAAAAAAAAAAAAAAATCAGAATAACTAATCCTAATATCAGAACCTTTCAGAAAACAGGGAATATATATTTTCTGGCTTCTGTGGCGTTCTACCAAGGTCCCAGTTCTCAGGTACTTAGAAGACATTGACTAGCTCCACCACAGCAAAGCGATCCTTGATGTGCTTTGCTTTTCCACATTTTTTAGGAAAAGAAACCGTGAAAGACCGGCGTCTGACAACAAATGGAAGCAACGCCTTATATCCACCCTGCAGCTCTGCAGGTGCAAATCAAGCCCGATTTCTTTTATTTGGTTCTCAGTAGAGGAATAAATAAAGCATGAATATTATTTATATCCTATCTACATCCAAAAAGGCAGAAAAAGAAAAGAGCTTATCACTATTCCTCATATAAATAACCTCCTCCATCTGCCCTCTGTAGTCTGAGTTAAGCAGTCCTAATTGCATTCTGCATAGGGCCTATTTTCCAAGCATTCGTTTTATTTGTTCTTATATGGACTGTATCCAATTGTTCCCAGTCTCTTTTACCTTTAAAGCCAAAACTGGACATGAGTCACCAGTGAGTTTCTAGTTAAAGCCAAGAACAGTGGGAGGGTGACGTCATGGGCCTTGAGCCTTGCTCGTGATGCTCATTTGAGTGTGTCTCAGTCACATCCAACTACACTGCGTGTTCCCAGAGCAAGGCGAGCATTATGGGGCTCAGGGCTGCTGCTTCTTCCCCGGGGGAAGCACTGAAAGAGCATCCAGACCACAGAAAGCTCTTCCTCTTTCTCCACATCTGCACTCCATAGTCACTCTGGTCTCTAAGCACCCATAACTACCTTTTGCAAGAGTGAACCTAGGCTGGGAGAGGTGGTTCATGCTGGTAATCCCAGCACTTTGGAAGACCAAGGCAGGCGGATCACTTGAGGCCAGGAGTTCAAGACCAGCCAGGGCAACAAAGCAAGACCCTGTCTCTATGAAAAAATTTTAAACAGTAGCCAGGCATGGTGACCCACACCTGTAGCCCCAGCTCCTCAGGAGGCTGAGGTGGGAGAATCACTTGAGCCTGGGAATTCAAGGCTGCAGTAAGCTATTATCATGCCACTGCACTCCAACCTGGGTGACAGAGGGAGACCCTGCCTCAAAACAAAAAAAAAGAAGTTGAGGGTCCCCAAAGACACAGCCAGCACAGCACTGGCTTGCTTGGGGGCTGCCTCTTTATGCCTCCTTGAGCCCATAGCCATTCCCACCAACAGTCTCTCCTCAGTTTGCGGGGCCCCCATTCTCCTGGTCTGACAGAGCTTAGCTTAATGGGTCCCCGAGAAAGAGATACTCTGCTGGGCCAGCAGGTTCCTGCCCCAGGTATGCATCTTCGTCTCACTGTGAGTCACTGTGGGGCCGTAGGCAGGGTCAGATGCCCGCAGAGGTGGTCAGGTGTCAGTCCAGAGGTCTGTGGGGCTGGCCTGTACTAGTTTCCCTGTGTTGGGAGGGCTGGAGGGAGGCCTGGCATCAGGAACCACAAGACTGGCGGAAAGGGGAAAGGAATACCACGTTCCATCCTTCCCCGCAAGGCCGCAAGACACTGCCAAGAAAAATTATCAGAGTGCTTAGCTGGAGCCAGTGTTGTCTATTTTCTTAAAATATTAATTACTGCCTTGGTAACCATAAGCTACCAAACTGCTTGATTTTAAAAGAGCGCACAGATGAAAGCTAAAAGAAAAACAGAGGAAATCCCACACAGCTAAGAGCAGCAGATAAAAGCTGTCCCCCTGCAAATGCAAGTCTAGATGAAGAGAAGGTAAACAAGATAATGCCAGCTAGGGTTGTTCAAGGAAACAAGAGAATGTTCTATAAATATAACCAGAAAAAAAATATTTGCCTTAGCGGATGAGATCACCACACATGGCTCATGATAGACATCTTTTGTTGCTCCCTTAATTGAAGCTTGGAAGAGAGTGGAACTGAGAGCAGAAACCAGACTACTGCCCACGAGGTTCCAGTGGGCTGGTCCATGTTTAACTAAGTGCAGATGAAGTCATGAAGACTTGATGCCATCAATCTGGACGATGGCCTGTGTTTCACTGATGTGTGGGCCCTTCCCTTCCCACCCACCGTTTTCCTCAGCACCAAACAGGCTATGGCTCACCACCCTGAGCAAATCAAGGGCAAGGCCAGGAAGGGGCAGAGAGCTACGGGCTGAACACAAGCCTAGGGGAAGGGAGAGGCTCCAGCCTCCACTTTTCAGGGATGTCTTTTTCTGAACGCTACTCGCCGTGTGGGACAGGAGCTGGAGCAGAGCTGGAGACTATCCATAGCCAGTGCCCGCTACATGCCACGTGAGCTCTAGGCATTGAGAATATGGCGGTGAGCAAGACACGTCCCCAGCTCAGGGAGCTAGAATGAAAGGCTTTGGAGGTGATTGGAGACAGACAACAGAAATGATGACTAGCCAAGATAATTTATTAATTTATGTACTGACAAGTGTATACTGAACACAAACTGCGGGTAGAGGCCGGGCAGAGTGGCTCACCCCTGTAATCCCAGAGGATCACTTGAGGCCTGGGGTTCAAGGCTGTAGTGAGAGATGATCACACCACTGCACTCCAGCCTGGGTGACAGAGTGAGACCTTGTCTCAAAAATAAGACAAAACTAATGTGGGCTCCTGTAGCTCACAAGGTTAGGGCAGGCCTGTCTGAGCAGGGGTCAGAGTTGCAGCCTGAAAGGTGAGGGGGCTGCTAGGTGGCAGGGAAGAGTGTTCTGAGAAGAGGGACCCTTGAGTGGAAGGGCTCAGAGTCAGAAAAGAGCTTGGCATGTTCAGGGGACAAAAAGAAGGCCTGTAGGACAGTGGCAGAGAGACCAAGGGAGAGGAGGGAAAAGACCCATGAACACGGTAAGATCAGCTGTCGCTGGATTCTGTTGGGTTTTTTAAGGGGATGCTGTGGTGTGGCATCTACTTTAGAAAGGTCACTCTTGGGGCTGGGCGTGGTGGCTCACACCTGCAATCCCAGCACTTTGGGAAGCCGAGGTTGGTGGATCACCTGAGGTCAGGAGTTTGAGATCAGCCTAGTTAACATGGTGAAACTCCGTCTCTACTAAAAACAAAAACCAGCTGGGCATGGTGGCAGGTGTCTGTCATCCCAGCTACTTGGGAGGCTGAGGCGGAAGAATCACTTGAACCCAGGAGGTGGAGGTTGCAATGAGCCAAGACCAGGCCATGGCGCTCCACTTTGCAAAACAAGAGCAAAACTCTGTCTCAAAAAAAAAAAAAGAAAAAAAGAAAAAGAAAGGTCACTCTTGGGCAGCTTTGTACAGGATGGGCTGGAGGGGGCCAAGATTGTGATGGGAAGACGAGGGAGGGCTTTGGCCCATGGAAGAGAGGAGGGTGAGCGAGATCGAGATCGGGGTGGGGGAAGTGGAGGGAGTTAGGAGTGGCCCACTGGGAAGCGAACGTGGAATGTAAAACATGGAGAGGATTTACCGATGGATTTACTGTCAGATGTTAGAGGAAAGCAAAGACTTCCGGGTGAGGTTTTTGTCCTGAGCAATAGGATAAGGAGTGCTTTCACTTAGTAAGATGGAGGAAACCAGGGAACAAATGGGTTTGGAGTGGGAGGGAAGCCAATCTTCTGTTTTATGTATTTACTTATTTATTATTTATTCATCTGAGACTGAGTCTCACTCTGTTGCCCAGGCTGCAGTAGAGCGGTGTGATCTCAGCTCACTGCAACCTCCGCTTCCTGGGTTCAAGCAAGCCTCCTGCCTCAGCCTCCCGAGTAGTTGGGATCACAGACAGGTCTTCTGTTGTAGACATGTCAAGCAGAGGTCAAAGGTGAGAGTTATTAGCACATGTGTGATTCTTAAAGCCCTGGGGTGGAGGAGCCCAGGACCAGAGTGTGGAGACAGAGAAGTATGGAAAGATCCAAGACAATGAGAGAGCAGGAGGAGGAGGAGGCGGCCCGGGAGGCTGCGGCTGAGCCTGTGGCCATTGCGAGAGGAGCAGATGGGCTGGCTGTGGGCCTGGAAGGCCTGGAGAGGAGGCGCTTGGAGAGAGGGTCCTGCTCTGTGTTGAGCCGTGCGAGAGGCCAGGGGAGGCGGCATGGGGTGATTCCCCACAGGTCTGGGGAAGATGGAGGTCAGGGGCAGCCCATGGGGAACCATGAGAGGGGATGGTGGAGACATGAGCCAGGCAGAGTGAGAAGAGGAGGGAATGTGGGGAGGTGGGGAGGCAGGGAACACAAACTATACGTGCTCTGCAGCACCAGGGAGGTGTAAAGGCAGTGACTGCAGAAGAGGAATGTACCCCAAGCTCTTAGATTGTTGGGCTGCCCCTACCCCCCCAAAGTCTACCACTGCTCAGCCGCATGACCTGGGGCAACTCACTGAAACCCCATGCTCCGCTGCTGCTGCTGCTTTTTATTTTTATTTTTTACCATGGAGTCTCCCTCTCTCACCCAGGCTGGAGTGCAGTGGCGCAGTCTCGGCTCACTGCAACCTCCACCTCTCGGGTTCAAGCGATTCTCCTGCCTCAGCCTCCCAAGCAGCTGGGATTACAGACAAGTACCACCACACCCAGCTAATTTTTGAATTTTTAGTAGAGACGGGATTTCACCATGTTGGCCAGGGTGGTCTCGATCTCTTGACCTCGTGATCCGCCCGCCTCGGCCTCCCAAAGTCCTGGGATTGCAGGCGTGAGCCACCGCGCCCGGCCTTCTTCTTCTTTAAAATATTTCATAGCACCTACTCCCTTAGAGGAGTTATGTGAAGATTAAATGAGTATGTGTGAAGCAATTAAAACAGTTCCCTGCACAGCACAATATAAGTGCTATTCATATTAATTTTTAAATTTTTTTGAAACAGGGTCTTGCTCTTTTCCCCAGCCTAGAAGGCAGTGACATGATCGTGGCACTGCAGCATCAACCTCCCTAGTTCAGGTGATCCTCCCACCTCAGGTTTCAGGGTTTTTTTTTAAATTGTTTTTGTTTTTTTAGTAGAGGGGTTTCGCCATGTTGCCCAGGATGATCTCGAACTCCTGAGCTCAAGCAATGTGCCGGCCTTGGCCTCCCAAAGTGCTGGGATTACAGGCGTGAGCCTCCACACCTGCCTGGTATTAATAGTAACACTAAGACAATCTTTTCTTTTTAATTGCAAATGACAAGAGAGAGAGGATTGCGGTTTAAAACTTTGAGAGAGAAAGGGGAGAAACCACGTAAGGAGAGAAGAGTTGGTTCCAAAAATCCTAGTAGAAGCTTGGCCTTAGAGAGGGACAGAGACCCTTCTACTGCCGAAACAAGGTGGCCTACAGTCCCCAGGGCATCCTGGCCATCTCTACCGTGACTCCTGCCCAGGACCACCCCAGTGCTCAGGCAGAGCAGCCTCACCTGCCTTAGCTGTGACAGCCACCTGTGTCAGTGGCAGAAACAGCGCAGAAGCCTCCTGTCGGCTTGTCTCTCTGGGGGCATGATCCCCTGAAGCAGGAGGTTTCCCTCCATCTTTACTGCTTTACTCTGCCAGCATGGCCACATGCAGTGCCTGTGGGGAAGAGCTCGCTGGGGAAGATTCTGGCAGAAAGATAACCAGAAAGCTTGCACCAAAACCCAGCCTGACCTCTCTCTCCCCTGAAAATGGGGTGTATAGACTTCCTGTTCCTTGCACAGAACAGTAGTCTGTTTTATTGCTAATATTTACCAGCCTTATTGAACTGTGAGGCCAGGCTTCCTCTGAGGCCTCTGGGACCTACCCCAGCAAATGAGTCGCAGAATCTCCACTGCCTCCCTGAAGTGATGGGCCAGGGAGTGACTGGGGAGATGCAGGGTGGAACCCCAAAGATGTGCTCCTCATGCTGTTCCAGACAGAAGGATCCACGTCCTGATCTGTGCTGGCGAAGTAATTTTTCAAACTGGAATTGCTGGTGAGACTGCGTCCCTAAAAGGCAACTCGAGTCCTGTCCTCGGCCTGCCTTTTCCCGGAGCCGTGGCGTGGCTCCCTGCCACTGTGCAGCCATGGAGACTTCTTCAGACTCTCTAGGGCACAGGGTTCTTCCAGCACGTTCTCCCCTATCTCAACCCCTTAATTCCGCACTCAGCTACCCTCAGCCCGCCCAGGATAACATGGAACACTTGGAAAAGAAAATATGGACGGGCATGGCAGCTCACCCCTGCAATCCCAGCACTGTGGGAGGCCACGGCCGGCAGATCACTTGAGGTCGCGAGTTCAAGACCAGCCTGGCCAACATGGTGAAACCCTGTCTCTACTAAAACTACCAAAAAAAAAAAAAATTAGCCAGGTGTGGTGGCAAGCACCTGTAATCCTAGCTACATGAGAGGGAGGTAGGAGAATCGCTTGAACCCAGGAGGTGGAGATTGCAGTGAACTGAGATCATGCCGCGGCACTGCAGCCTGGGCGACAGAGCGAGATTCCGTTTCAGAAAATAAATAAATAAATAAATAAATAAAAAGATAGGTCATGGAGGACCATGGGTCTCCTTGGCTCTGCCCTCTGCAGAGATTTATTAAAGAGAACAGAGAGACGCACTGCCCCTCCCCTCAGGCCTCCTTGGGTTTTCACGCCAGGAATAACAACCATGGCTCAGGCCGTGTGTAAAAACCGTTTCCTGCCATCCTTCTCTGCTCCGGGTGCCACCTGGTCTTCACCTGAGCCTTGACGTGGATTCTTCCTGTGGGTCCATTTGACTTCCCAGGCAAGAAACAGGAGAGGTTCTTAAAATCCCCTTAATTACTTGCATACCTGAACCACTTGGAATAGGAGGGGAACAGGAAGGGAAATCCATTGAAGGCGCTGTGAGGCAGAGAAAACGCGGAGCGCCGAGAACGGACGCCAGAGCAGTCGGGAGAGAAAACGGGTGGAAGGAGCGCGTCACGGCAGCGAGCCGCACGTGGTGTTTGCCGCGCTCCCTAAACGGACAAGCGCGGAACGCCTTTGTGTCTGCCTTGGCACGGAAGGCACTAATCCCCTTGGAAAAGGAATGGGTTCTAAGAGGGTCAAAGGGTTGCTCGAGGCACCGCGTGATTCCGCGCAGCAAGGGAATGTAAACCAGCTGCGCGCAGGCCGCGCCTCCGTGCGGGTTCTAGCCGGGCGTCGTCTTCTGCGTTCTGGAATCTTAAATGCACCGGCACATGGTGGGGACGTTAGAGCTATGTTCCTTAAATAGTCTCAGGCCCTAGAGAAAAAGATTCTTGTTTATTCTCATTCGCTTACTTACCTTTCCTAACACCCGCACCTTCTCCCGAACGAAACGTGAAGGGTGACTGCTCAGACCGCCCGTGCAGAGCTCCGGGGCATGTGGGCCGAGATTCCGGGAGGCGATCCGGGGTTGCGTACGTGCCAGCAGCACTGCTTTCTGTTTTTGTTTAAGACAGGGTCTGGCTCTGTTACCCAGGCTGGAGGGCAGTGGCACAGTCAGGCTCACCTGCAGACTCCAACTCACAGGCTCAAGCGATCCTCCCACCTCAGCCTCCTGAGTAGCTGGGACTACCAGGGCGTACCATGCCTGGCTAATTTTTTTTTTTTTTTTTTTTTTTGGTAGAGATAGGGTCTCACCATGTTGCCCAGGCTAGCCTCAAACTCTCGCCTCCTGGTAATCCTCCCTCCTTGGCTTCCTAAAGTGTTGAGATTACAGGCAGGAGCCATTGCACCTGGCAAACAGTAGCAAGACCCTGTCTCTAAAAAACAAAATTGTTTCTAATAAAATCAGTGTCCTTCATTGTAAAGTATCGTAAAGGCTAATAAAGATGTGTTGCTCCCCTCTGAGGGGTCCCGGGTTCTCCCATCCATCATCGTTGTGTGTGGCGAGATCCGCCTAATAACCACACTTCCGAAGAAAGTTCTCCGTCTTAGCTCAGTCCTGTGGCCCTTCGGGTTGACCTGTCTGCTGCTTTCTCCTTGTGTGAATGATTATCTGGTTTTAACCCAATCAGATGCCCTCCCAGATGCTATCTAGACACATCTAAAGTTCTATTCATTCAAGTTCCCATCTTGAAGCCAAACCACAGTCAGTGCTGTTTTCAATGGTGGGGTTCTGTATTCATCTCCAGAAAGACCAAGTCAGGAGTTTACAGATTTGTGGGCTGTGAGTGCCACAGAGCCCTTAAATATCCTGTAATACATGCGGAAACTAAGTCACCTGCCCAAGGGTACTCAGCAAGGTGAAGGCAAGATCAGGGTCTTGGCTGGGTGCCGTGGCTCACACCTGTAATCCCAGCACTTTGAGAGGCCACAGTGGACAGATCACCTGAGGTCAGGAGTTCAAAACCAACCTGGCCAGCATGGTGAAACCCCATCTCTACTAAAAATACAAAAATTAGCCAGGTATGGTGGCATGCACCTGTAATCCCAGCTCCTCAGGAGACAGGAAGAAGAATCGCTTGAACTGGGGACGGGGAGGTTGCAGTGAGCCGAGACTGTGTGACTGCACCCCAGAGCAACAGAGCAAGACTCCATCTCAAAAAAAAAAAAAAATCAGAGTCTTGATTTTTACTCAGTCCTGTAGCGTTTCATGTTCATTTATAGATGCCATTTAATAACATTGAATGACTGGAGCCCCGACGCAGTGGTTCACGCGTGTAATCCCAGCACTTTGGGAGGCCGAGATGGGCGGATCACTTGAGCCCAGGAATTTGAGACCAGCCAGGGCAACGTGGCAAAACTCTGTCTCTACAAAAAACACACAAAAAAATTTAGCCGGGGATGGTGGCGTGTGCCTGTAGTCCCAGCTACTCAGGGAACTGAGGTGGAAGGATTGCTTAAGCCCAGAAGATTGAGGTTTTAGTGAGCTGAGATTGCACTCCAGCCTGGGTGACAAAGTGAGAGCCTGTCTCAAAACAATAAAAACAATAAAAAATAAAATCAAATGATTGTAACCAAATTTCACATAGTAGAAAAGCGCATAAAATAATTCTGATGGCCAGGCGCAGTGGCTCACACCTGTAATCCCTGCACTCTGGGAGGCCATGGCAGGGGGATCACCTGAGGTCAGGAGTTCGAGATCAGCCTGGCCAACATGGTAAACCTCTGTCTCTACTAAAAATACAAAAATTAGCCGGACATGGTGGCAGGTGCCTGTAATCCCAGCTACTCAGAGAGACTGAGGCAGGAGCATAGCTTGAACCTGGGAGGCAGAGGTTGCAGTGAGCTGAGACTGCACCATTGCACTCCAGCCTGGGCAACAAGAGTGAGACTCAATCTCAGATAATAATAATAATAATTTTGATATGGGTTTCATTCATTGTCTTGAAAGAAAATGGCAGCTGAAAGTTTGTCGATAAAAGCCTGATGTTTTTATTGGGCGTCAGTGATTTTGAGAAGTAGTGGAGGCTATTGATATCACTGTTACCCGATAAAAACATGAGACAGAGGCTGCTTGTCAAATGGATGCCTTGTAAGAAGACAAAAGCTGAATCTGTCACCTCAAAAAATAACCCATTGAGTGTACTAAGTGTACCCGTTAAAATACTGCCAATGTTTTCATAGTTAACAATCGTCCTTTTCACACAGCAGCAGGATGTGTGACATGTCACTTTATTTATGTAATCATACTTTTGCAGTGCTTTTCTGAGTATATTTTAATCACAAATTAATCCCATTTTATTTTTCGAGAGAAAGGGTAGGTAGAAGTTTGTATTTTAAAAATCAGGGCCAGGCGCAGTGGCTCACGCCTACAATCCTTGCACTTTGGGAGGTCGAAGCGGGTGGATCACTTGAGCCGAGGAGTTCGAGACCAGTCTGGACAATATGGTGAGACCCTGTCTCTACAAGAATTAGCAGAGTGTGGTGATGCACGCCAGTGGTCCCAGCTTCTTAGGAAGTGGAGGTGGGAGATGGAAGGATGGCTTGAGCCCGGGAAGTCAAGGCTGCAGTAAATTGTGATCGTACCGCTGCACTCCAGCCTGGGTGACAGAGTGGGACCCGGGGAAGTAGAAGTAAAATGGCCGTTTTAAGATGATATAGTCAGCGTGTTGTGGATCTGGTAATAAGCCCAACCAGAATATCTCGGTCTAGGGCCTGTGGTAGAACTAAGATTTCAGGTAAGGATGGATGAGTTTGGGGTGAGCCTGGAGAAGCAGAGAGAGGGAGGATGAGGGCACCAACTTGGTTCTATTCCTCCTGAAAGCCTCCTAGCAGAAGCCGCCAGCCAACAGCAGGCCATTGCAGAAACAGGAATGCGACTGGAAGAGATGTTCAAGGCCTGTGCAAAGACTGTGTCTCAGTTGTACCGAGCCGGTCCCGCTATTCAAGTCCTACAGACCTTATTGGACTTCCAGACTCCACCCTGGCAGCTGGCCCTGGCCCTGGCCCTGGCCCTGGCCTTTGTCTCCCTACACTCTCCTCTTGGCACAGCCAGAGGCTTTCAGTGTTGTGCTCTCAGGATCACATGGTTCAAGCTTTGCACAGCTGCCGGGGGAGAAAGACAGAGTGAGGCAGAGACTGAGACAGCATCCGCTCCGTTCTTACCATATATGAGGCTAAGCCATGAGTATTGGCATGACTCAAACCCCACGAAAGCAATCTCTGCCTGACTCTTACCCCTCGCAATGTAACACACTGCCTCTCACCCTATTTCTGGGCTTTTCACACCCAAATCCTCCCCTGCCTTCCACATACAAGCTTCCACTGACCTCCCATGCACCCTCCCCTGAGTACACACACACTCTCACACCACACAAAAGACGTGTGTGCGTACCTTCTGTCAAGCCTATAGAAAGAAAAGCCAGCAATGTGATCAACCTGATCATTTGTGCATATCGTGGTGGACAAGGAGTGAGTTTGGTTTTCTTCCCCCGCCCCCCCGAGAAAGTGTCAGTAGCTCTGGCAGTTCACACACACACACACACACGCACACGTTTTCCATACTACTGTAAGGTTTCAGAATCTCTGTCCTTAGTCTCTCTCCAGTGTAAATTCTTGAGTGCCATCTCCTGTTTTTCCACCAATGCTGGGCCTTTCCCATCAGAAACGTTACCTCCAGCAATCAGACCTCTCTCCATGGAGTTTCGGAAGCCCGCCCTCCCGTGTCCCCAGCCCGCCAGTGGTCGGTGTTCCTCCTCGGCCCCTCCCGCAGCACCTTCGCCTCTGCTGTCCAGCTTCTGCATGTTTCTACCGCTGTGTGTGGCCTCTATCAGCGGCGCAGGCAGCGCCAGCCAATGCAGGTGGGGGCCGTGGTGTGCCTCATGCTGCTTCAGCCCACCCTGCATGGGCGTTTACTAGCCTAACATCACACGTGGTCACCGGTAATATGGCCTTACAAAGTATGGTTGTGATGCAAGATGATTAATTTTTGTAACAAACATATCAAGTCTTAAATATTCAAATAAGGCTTCAAATAATGTGATCACTGCCACTGCCACTGGTCTACCGCTCAAGGTCATCAGTGGGAAGGCAGTGTTCACTTAGAAGAGATTTTCGTTTTGTATTTTTTTTTTTTTTTTTGGCAACAGGGTCTTGCTCTATTGCCCAGGCTGAGGTGCCAACACAGCTCACTGCAGCCTCAACCTCCTGGGCTCAAGCTATCCTCCTGCCTCAGCCTCCCACATAGCCGGGAGTACAGATGTTTGCCATAGTGACCAGCTTATTTTCTTAAATTGTTTTGTAGAGATGGGGTTTCACCCTGTTGCCCAGGCTGGTCTCAAACTCCTGGGCTCAAGTAATTTGCCTGCCTCAGCCTCTCAAAGTGCTGGGATTACAGGCATAAGCTAACGTGCTTTTCTACATGTGAAATTTTTGATATATTGCTCCCAAGTTAGTATTTTTTTTTTTTTTTTTAGATGGAGTCTCACTCTCTCCCAGGCTGGAGTGCAGTGGCGCAATCTCTGCTCACTGCAACCTCCGCCTCCAGGTTCAAGCAGTTCTCCTGCCTCAGCCTCCTAAGTAGCTGGGATTACAGCAGTGCACCTCCACACTCAGCTAATTTTTGTATTTTTAGTAGAGATGGGGTTTCGCCATGTTGGCCAGGCTGATCTCGAACTCCTGGCCTCAGGTAATCTGCCTGCCTCAGCCTCCCAAAGTGCTGGGATTACAGGCATGTATCATTATTTTATAGGCCCAGTTCTGCCATATCTAAGAAGGTTTTGAAACATAAAGATAACAAACAAATACATCATAAAAGCCTACACTGCTTATACCTTGGTTTGTTTTTAGGAATTGCATCCTGTACAGTAGGGGTTGGCAAACTGCAGCCTGGGGCCAAATCCTGTTTTTGTGTGGCTTGCAATGCAAGTTAAGAATGGTTTTGATATTTTTTAGATGAGTCAAAAAATCAAAAGCAGAATACGATTTCATGATACGTGAAAATTACATGGAATCCAAATTGCAGTTCTTGTGAATCGTTTGACTGGAGCACAGCCATGCATATCAGTGACATTCTCTGTGGCTCCTCAGCACTGCAACCAAAGGTCAAGTCATTGCGACAGACACTACGTGGCTCGAACAGCTGAAAACGTGTTGTCTAGTCTTTTACCAGAGCTGTTTACTGACCCCTGCTCCAGGCGTCACTTTTCAATCCTTGAATATCTTTGGGAAAAGATATGAATCTTTTAGGAAGAAGTGTGGTTTACTAGAAACGGAATCCTTAAATAACGACGGCTTAAACAAGGTAGGGAATCATTTTTATTTTACATAAAAGAAGTCTGGAGATAAGCAGATGGGGTTGATACAGTAACCCTGTGTCCATCAGGCTGAGGCTTCTTCTGTCTTTCTCCTTTGCCATCCTGACTGCGGGCTTCCATCTTTAAGATTGCCCCACACGCACATAATGGTTGCTGGAACCCCAGTCATCACATCATGTTCCTAGTAATAGAAAGTAGAAGAGGGGCCGGGCACGGTGGCTCACGCCTGTAATCCCAGCACTTTGGGAGCCTGAGGCAGGCGGATCATGAGGTCAAGAGATCGAGACCATCCTGGCCAACATGTTGAAACGCCGTCTCTACTAAAAAAAAATACAAAAATTAGCTGGGTGTGGTGGCGCACACCTGTAGTCCCAGCTACTCAGGAGGCTGAGGCAGGAGAATTACTTGAACCCGGGAGGCAGAGGTTGCAGTGAGCCAAGATCGCACCACTGCCTTCTAGCCTGGCGCCTGGCAACAGAGTGAGACTCTGTCTCAAAAAAAAAAAAAAAAAAAAAGAAAGTAGAAGAGGGGCCGGATGCAGTGGCTCATGCTTGTAATCCCAGCTCTTTGGGAGGCCAAGGCGGGCAGATCACCTGAGGCTGAGAGTTCAAGACCAGCCTGACCAACATGGAGAAACCTCGTCTCTACTAAGAATATAAAAAATTGGCCGGGCGTGGTGGCGCATGCCTGTAAACCCAGCTACTCGGTGGGCTGAGGCAGGAGAATTTCTTGAAATTGGGAGGCGGAGGTTGTGGTGAGCCGGATTTGCACCACCGCACTCCAGCCTGGGCAACAAGAGCTAAACTCCATCTCAAAAAAAGAAAGTAAAAGAGGTTAGGACAAAAGAGTACCCGCTGAACTAGCTCCCGTTAAACAGCTTCCCCGGAAGCTCTACCCAAATATTTCTTCTTACATCTAATTGGCCACCTTCATTTGCAAAAGAGGCTGGGATGTGTAGTTCTGTGGCTGAGAACATTACCACCCAGATAATACCCAGGGTTCTGTTAGTGAGGCAAAGGAGAAAGTAGATAAAGGTTAGGCAGCTGGCAATCTCTGCGCTAGGAACAAGTGGCCTCTCCATATCCTTTTTAATATACGCTGCATACTCATTTCTCATAAAAGTAAGAGTTATTTTCTCTTTCTTTTTTTTTTTTTTTGAGGTGGAGTTTTACTGTATTGCCCAGGCAGGAGTACAGTGGTACGCTCTTGGCTTACCACAACCGCCGCCTCCCGTGTGCAAGTGATTCTCCTGCCTCAGCCTCCCGAGCAGCTGGGATTACAGGCATGCGCCACCACACTCAGCTAATTTTTGTATTTTTAGTAGAGATGGGATTTCACTATGTTGACCAGGCTAGTCTCGATCTCCTGACCTTGTGATCCACCTGCCTCGGCCTCCCTAAGTGCTGGGATTACAGGCATGAGCCACCGCGCCTGATCAAAAGTTATTATTTCAAGCACCATTTTTGTCGTTGTTGTTTTGTGGGGACGGGGTCTCGTTCTGTCACCCAGGCTGGAGTGCAGTGGCATGATCTCGGCTCACTGGAACCTCCGCCTTCTGGGTTCAAGCAATACTCCTGCCTCAGCCTCACAGGTAGCTGGGACCACAGGCACATGCCACCACGCCTGACTAATTTTTATATTTTTAGTAGAGACGGGGTTTCACCATGTTAACCAGGCTCGTCTCAAACTCCTGACCTCAGGTGATCCGCCTGCCTCAGTCTCCCAAAATGCTGGGATTACAGGCCTGAGGTACTGCGCGTGGCCACCATTTTTTTGTTGTTGTTGTTTTTTGAGTCAGAGTCTTGCTTTGTTGCCTCGGCTGGAGTGCAGTGGCATGATCTCGGCTCACTGCAACCTCTGCTTCCCATGTTCAAGAAATTCTCCTGACTCAGCCTCCCGAGTAGCTGGGATGACAGGCGCCCACCACCACGCCTGGCTAATTTTCATATTTTTAGTAGAGATGGTGTTTCACCATGTTGGCCAGGCTGGTCTCGAACTCCCGACCTCAGATGCTCCACCTGCCTCAGCCTCTCAAAGTGTTGGGATTACAGGCGTGAGCCACCGTGCCCGGCCTCTTACTCCCTCTTTAACAGCTTCCCTTCTTTCCTGTGTCTCCCCTCCCGCTAACACCTTGGCACCACTGAGACCTGGAGAGTCACAGCAACCTCCTTCCTAGCTGTCTTGCCTCTAGTCTTGTGCTCTCTTTTTGTTTTATTAACTTTTGTGCTCAGGTCATTTTCTCTTTAGTTTTTTTATATCAATAATTATATTTATGTAATTCCATGAACAGTGACATAATTCTATCCAACAATACATATTAATGTTCTGGGGACCAGGTACAAAAAAAAAAAAAACCACAAAGCTGTTAACAAGAACATAAAACAAATGTGTGGGCTGGGTACGGGGATTCCAACACTTTGGGAGGTCAAGTCAAGAGGATTTCCTGAGCCCAGGAGCCCAAGACCAACCTGGAGACATAGCGAGCCCTCATCTCTACAAAAAAACATAAAGATTATCTAGCTAATTGGTGTTGGCAGGTGCCTGTAACCACAGGTACAGGGAGGCTGAGGTGGGAGGATCAATCACTTGGGCCCAGGAGGTAGAGGTTGCAGTGAGCCAAGATTGCACCACTGCACTCCAGCCTGGGCAACAGAGTGAAACCGAAACCCTGTCTAAAACACATATACACACACACACACACACACAATGTGTGACCTGGCTTTAGTCTCTGCCACTTTTCTTAACTCTTGCTAAGTATATATGTGCTAGGCTAGACGCAGTGGCTGATTACTATAATCCCAGCACTTTGGGAGGCTAAGGTGGGAGGATTACTTGAGCCCAGGAATTTGAGACCAGCCTGGGCAACATAGCGAGACCTCGTCTCTACAAGAAATTTAAAAATTAGCCTGTGGTGGCATGCACCTGCTACCTCAGCCTCCTGCGTCCTAGCTACTCAGGAGACTGAGGTGGGAGGATCACTTGACCCTGGAAAGTAGAGGCTACGGTGAGCCAAAGATTGCACTACTGCACTCCAGTCTGGATGAGAGAGCAAGACCCTGTCTTAAAAAAAAAAAAAAAGTAAAGAAAAAGTTTGTATGTGCTTAAAAGAACCAAGCCTTTTATTGAAGATTGAAGATTCACCAAGGTTTTTATTTGATCATGGTAAAATAATTATAGTCATCATTAATAAGCCATAAGATGTACAAAAGTATATTCAGTGAAAAATAAGTATCCTTTCCATTTCTGTCCTCAGCCATCAGCTCTCCTACCCAAGATAACCACTTCTTGAGTATTCTCAAAGACAGTCTATGCCTTTCCACAACCACGTGCATACATATGCACACATATGCCTGTATGATGTTTTCCAGCAGAAGTGATAGAGTATCATACCATCATTCTGCATCTGCTGTTCTCATTTAACAGTGTGTCTTGGGGATCATCCGCCTGTTGCCAGGTCTGCCCAAAGCTTAGATCTGACCATGACAAACCGATGAGGAAAATGTGGGTTGTACATACAATGGAATATTATTTGGCTTTAGAAAAAGAATGAAATTCGGCCAGCATGGTGGCTCACACCTGTAATCCCAGCACTTTGGGAGGCTGAGGCGGGTGGATCACCTGAGGTCAGGAGTTTGAGACTAGCCTGGCCAACAGGGTGAAACCTCATCTCTACTAAAAATACAAAATTAGCCCGGTGTGGTGGTGCATGCCTGTGATCCCAGCTTCTTGGAAGACTGAGGCAGGAGAATTGTTTGAACCTGGGAGGCAGAGGTTGCAGTGAGCCGAGATCGTGCCATTGCACTCCATCCTGGGCAACAGAGCAAGACTCAGTCTCAAAAAGAAAAAAAGAATGAAATTTTGTCATATGCTACGACATGGATGAAGCTTGAGACGTTACAATAAGTGCAACAAGCTATGCACAGAGAGACACTGTGCAGTTTTCCTTAGGGGAGGTGTCCAAAGTAGACCCTTAGAAGCAGAAAGTAGAGTGGTGGCTGCCAAGGGCTAGGGATGGGGAGAAAGAGGGAGTTGTTCAATGGTTATTCAGTTTCAGGTTTTCAAGATGAAAAAGTTCCAGGATCTGTGGCACAACAGCAACATATATATAGCTGGCACTGCTGCACTGAACCCTTAAAATGGATGAAATGGCCAGGCTACGTGGCTCATGTCTGTAATCTCAGCACTATTGGAGGCCAAGGCAGGAGGATCACTAGAGGTCAGGAGGTTGAATCTGCAGTGAGCCATGATTACAACACTGCACTCCAGCCTGGGCAACACAGCAAGACCCTGTCTCGAAAACTTAAATATTGGCTGGGTGCCGTGGCTTATGCCTGTAATAATCCCAGCACTTTGGGAGGCTGAGGTGGGTGGATCACCTGAGGTCGGGAGTTCAAGACCAGCCTGGCCAACACGGTGAAACTCTGTCTCTACTAAAAACGCAAAAATTAGCCGGACGTGGTGGTGCGCCCCTGTGATCCCAGTTACTCAGGAGGCTGAGGCAGGAGAATTGCTTGAACCCAAGAGGCAGAGGTTCTAGTGAGCCGAGATCACGTCATTGCACTCCAGCTTGGGTGACAAGAGTGTAACACCATCTCAAAAATAAAAATTAAAAATTAAAAATATATGTAAATATATTTTTAAATAGTTAAAATGGTAAATTTTAACTATTTAAAGTTAGTGTTTTTACCACAGTTTAAAAATGGTCAAAATAATAAGTTATAGGTTGTATACATTTTACTATGATTTTTTAGAAAAGGGAAAAGGACTTCATATTCCTCCAGGGTGAATCTAAGAGGGAGCAGGAGCACTCTTCCACCACAGTGGCTCACACCTGTAATCCCAGCACTTTGGGAGGCTGAGGTGAGCAGATTACCTGAGGTCAGGAGTTCGAGACCAGCCTGGCCAACATGACAAAACCCTGTCTCTACTAAAAGTACAAAACTTAGCTGGGCATGGTCGTGGGCGCCTGTAATCCCAGCTACCCAGGAGGCTGAGGCAGGAGAATCGCTTGAAACCAGGAGGTGGAGGTTGCAGTGAGCGAGATCAGGCCACTACACTCCAGCCTGGGCTACGGAGCGAGACTCCATCAAACAACAAACAAAAACAAAAACAAAAACAAAAAAACGCTGTGTAGGTGTCTTGGTGTCTTGGTAGGTCCAAGCAAAGAGATGATGATGATGATGGCATCACCAGACAGGTGATGTGAAGTTAAAGAAAAGTGGGAAAATTAGAGATATATTTTGGAGGCAAAATACAGTAGAGATTGGAGGCTTGCAGAGAGAGAGAATGCTGCCCAGAGTCTCTAGTTTTTACATGTGGTTGGGTTGTGGGCCATGCCCTGGGGGAAAGTTAAGTTCCTGGGACTTAGGAGTCAGGACCCTTGGATTTTAGTCCTAGCACTGTTTCTGTCTCTGGGCGTCAGGCAGGTGACTTCCCCTCTGCAGGGCTCCTCATCTGATGAGTAGATAAATCCTTTCTGAAGTCCCTTCCAATAAATGGCTCTACCATTAAACTACTAGACATTTACACCTGAGTGCAAATTCGTTTCGGAGGTTAGTTTTTTCCACAGCACGAACTGATATGTGCTGTGGGCTTTGAATGGAAAAGGGGGATGCAGGGGATAAGAAAACTTGGGTGAGGTCCTAGGAGCCTGAAGGTGGCCAGAGCAGCCTGGACATAGGGAGGCAGTGCCACCAAGAGACACACAGAAGTGGACACTAAAGGGTGCATATAAGCCATTCCTGCACCCCAAGCCAGCCAAGGGACAGCCCTCCCATAGAGGGAAGGGTACAAGGGAGGAATTTTGACAATGATTAATCAGTTTCAGTGAGGGAGAAAACCTAAAATATAGCCAGGAAGAAAAAAAAAGTCAGTAGCATGATTCAAATCTGGTGGGATTTCATAAGATCGCCCTCTAATCCACTTCTTTGCTTTGTAATTGATTTAGGTTTTAGCCAAAGCATACCTCCCAAAGTTAGGCTGTTGTCCCCGGTCTTGTGCCTGGCATTTGCTCCAGATGCCTCGTAGCCGCAGTGAGAACGTGAGCTCCCAGAAGACTGAGCCTCCTGCTTGATTTCTTTTACATCCTTATATCGTATCCGTGACAGAAGCACCGCGGGTGTTTGCCGATACCTCCCATCTAGAAAAGTTGCTGCAGAAAAGTCATGCCCTGACCGGGACTTCGTGCCTTTGTCTCTTAAGTACAGTGATTTGTCACTCTATACTGGACAGAGCTTTGGGGGGGAAACCGAGGTCTCCTCTGTGGAATGTGAGGTCTTCCTGTCTGTCACTTGCAGGCCCAGGCTTCCCTAAGGCGGAATAAGAAAGGAAGGACTTCGTGTTTCTGAGGGAGAGAGTGGCCAGCTGAGAGGAGATGGGCTGTGAACTGCCCTCACTCTGGCCCACTGCGGTCCAGCTAGCTGCTCTTGCTCCCTCCATGTTACAGTGCCCACAGAGCAGGGAGTGCCCACGGCATTGGCCAATCAGACGAGGACTGCCGAACAGAAGTGGGAACCGTGGTTCTGAAACCCTGTGCTTCCTCAGCCAGATGAAATGCAGAGTTATGTGAGGCTTGTGTCTCTGTGTGACAGCGTGCTTCTGACTTACAATATCCTGAAAAACAACCTAGCAAAACTATGTGTATACACATGGCCGGGCGCAGTGGCTCATGCCTGTAATCCAAGCACTTCGGAGGCCAAGGCGGGCGGATCACCTGAGGTCGGGAGTTCAAGACCAGCTTGACTAACATGGTGAAACCCCGTCTTTTTAAAAAAAAAAAAAAAGAAATATGTGTATACACATATACAGGAAAGCCTGTACATCTATGTGCTTCTACATATGTATGTGTATAGCAGAGATTTGCTTGCTCAGGAAATATACCCATGGATGTGTATGTTGTGATTGACGCATCCATCTGCGGAGGCTGGTGTATATCCGTGTGCACGTGCCCAGATATATAGAGGGAGGGGCTTTGAGCTGAGCCTGGTCCCTGGTGCCCCTTGCTTGTGTTTCTGGGCAAGGAGAAAGCTGAGTGCAGTGTGAACACCAACTGCCTGAGGACACCAGCTGTCACCTTGCCACTCCTCAGCCTTCCCCACAGCCCTCACCTGCTGACGCAGGAGGTGAACTCCATTAACTGCTGCCTCATTAACGAGGTTGAGCAGATGTCTGCACCCCGAGGAGGGAGCCCCGGTGGGGGTACGCCACAGGTGGGTCCGCAAGAGAGATGGCTACCAGGGGAGCCCAGCCGCAGGCACCCTTCACTCTCACCCCCAAGCCTCTTTCTTCCATCAGGAGATATTTGATTCAATAGATTTGAGACATGATTCCTGCTCATCTTCACTCCAGACCACACGTTCTTTGCCCATTCTCTGTCTAACTCAAATTCTCTGCTTCAGCCAAATTAGTCTGTTCATGATTTCCTGAATATAGCTGCAGATTTCCTGCCCCCAGGGCTTTGCCAGCTCTATCTCCTGCCCTGGAATGCACCTCTCCACCAGCCGCTCTCTCCCCCCTGCCCCCAACAGCTCATTCCAAACACTACCAAGGCCCCTTTCCTCCAAGAAGCCTTCCCTGACCAACCAGCTGAGTGCGCTCTCCCTGCGCAGAACCCTCTCCTAGGCTAGCCATCTGCTGCGGGCATTTAGGGTCAGCTCTCTGTGACCATGAGATTACACACTTGGCTTTTTCATCAGACACTCTGCTGTGCCTGACCAGAGGCCCCTCCCAGCCTTCTTCTCAGGCCTTTTAAGAGTCCACAGTCTGTTTTAACCAGTCACCCCTAGTTTCTATGACATTGCCCTTCAAACGTGGCACAGACAGAACGAGATGATCAAACGAAATACCCCTACTAAGCACACACAGCACATGGTCACTGTGTAACCCCTGCCTTAAACCAAGTAGTAACCAATTCCGAGTTTACATTCTTCTGCAGGTATCTCAGGATGACTGGAAGTCTTCATGTCTTGAGTTCTGTACTCAAAGCACTAAGCCGTCTTGATAATCCTCTCTGGAAAATCATTTCGGGGGCCAATTTTTGCTTGTTTGGTTTGGTTTTGCTTTTTTTGGCCTACAAAATTCCCTCCAGGAGTGGGTGAATATTAATCTGGGACCCAAGACCCTGAGGGCTGACCTTAGCGACCCATTATGCTGAACTACAAGGATGGACTGGCCAGTTTGGGAATGATTTGAACGGTCTGTGCGGTTCTCTTTTGAGCTTCCTGGTTTCCTTTTTGTTTTCGTCTTTGTTTTTCCCTGAAACATCTCTCTAGAGTTTGCACCGCACCGCCCAATCTCTTGTTCCAGACTCAGCAAGCAGCCAGCATTCACCAAGTATGAAGTTTCTGATACCCAAATGTCGACTTTCCCTGCAGTCAGCCAAAATTGTCCACTTGGGAATGTGAATCAGAAACTCCTTGGGGGGATGTGGAGACGGGAACGATTCTCAAGCCTGCCGTGGGACATAGTTTTCCACGTGGACAGTGATGGTGAAGGCTGTCGGGTAGGCAGACACACAGGAATCCTCCCTCGTGGAAACTTTCTCTTCCTCCAGCCAGTCCAAAGCTAGATTGGAGGTCACTAGAGATTTCTGAGCAGCCCAGGATAGGAAGCCCAGTCTTGAGGCAGACCCTGTCAACGGCCAGCAGCCTTGGCATCTGTTAGATCTGTTTTGGCTTCCAGCTTTGCTTGAGATCACCTTTTGCTTCAAGCTGACTGGACTGCCTGCTGGTCAGCTCTGCTTGGAGCCGTCCACTGTTGCGACCACAGCGGTCTCCTCCAGCCAGCCCTGAGCTCTGTCTGGTTCTGTTCCCTGACTGTGCCGAGCATGCAGGCGCTTGCCTCTTCCATACCTCACGTGTTACCTGGGAGTTTGCACTGCACCTCCCAGTCACGGCCCCCTGCCTGCCTAGGGCAGAACTGAAATGGGAGGGTGAGAAAAAAAAATCAAAGCTCCTCATTTTACTATTTACAAACTGTTCTGGTCAAAAACTGAGTAGAGGCACAAACTGATGAAACTATTATTTTTTTAACTGAAATAAATAGAAGTTCGTAATGATCCTTTGCATTCTCGTAGCTTGATCAGAGTTGACAAAGTGTTGTCACATGCATTGCCATGTAATCCTCACACATGCCCCCACAAAATGGGGAAAACTGGTATTTCTATTCCCTCTGACAGATGAGGAAATATGTGCTTTAGAGAAGTCTACTAATTTGCTCAACCTCATCCAATTAATAAATGATGCTGCTGGAACTGAAATGCAGCCCTTCTTCCAGGCCTAAAGACATTTTTGAAATACCTCTGGTGTTTGCTTATCCTTGTTCTTCCTGCCACCCTGTACGAGGGCCAGATAAGGAGTGAATGGTCTGCATGCTCCCTGTGTGACCTAAGTGCAGCCTCTGTCAGGCTTTTGTCTCGACAGATTGGGCTAAGTCCAGGGAGAAGCGCGGGCTGTTTGCAGGCGTGCAGGCTCGTGATGTCCAGGTGCAGGAGAGTAACGACCTGCTCCCTTATTGCTTCAAGCCAAGGAGTCTCTCCCAATTCTTCAGCCCCAAAGGGCCTCCAACAATAGAGAACCCTCGCTGGTGTAGGGATTTATGCCACTGAGACAGCGTGTTTGGTGCCAATGACTCCGCTGGGTAGAATGAAGGAAAGGGGCTGATTCCTGGCTGTATGGAAACCACGGACAAGAGGACGAGATTCCCATGGGCAGACCCTCTGCTCCTTCCTCCTCTTAGGCTTAGCTGTGTCTAACAGGAACAGCAGCAAGAGATGCCAGGCACAGACCTGCTCCCCATCTACGGCCTGGACAAAGCCATCGGCTGGGTTTGCTCCTAGTCCTAACTCCACCCGAGGTGAGACGTCATCCTCAGAAAACTCCCATCAGGCATCTACCTGCAGGTCGGAGGAGAGGAGTGATTTCTGCAACACCATGCCCTCCAGCAGCCACGCAGGCCTCCTGGTTTTGCAATATCGTGGTGGTAGTTCTAAGTATCCCTGGGGTGGGGTGAAGGGACAGGAAGTGTGAATAACTTCTCAATGCTAAATGTATCAAAATTCACACTGACTTAAAAATAAACATATACCATCTGGCGTTTTTAGAAAAATGAAGGAGGGATGGGTCTGGAGAGGAAGAATTGCTAAGTGGCACAAAAACAGGCTGTAACGACTCCAAACAGAAGTGAGTCACTCGGAGGCGCTCAGCCTTGTGTCTTTCATTCCAAACCCCTGAGCCAAGCAGACCTGGTAGCAAAGCTGGAGGGCAGCCAGGCCCAGGAAGCCAGACTGGGGGCAAGGAACACAGCAGGGTAGTTTTTAGCTGGTCTCCAGGGAACAGAGGGGGTGACGGAAAGAGCAGAGGTGGAGGAAACCCATTACTACCTGGTGTTTTGCTACTAGGAAGGTGGAACTCACTTCAGATTGTGGTCCCTTGGTGACTTGATTAACCACACACTGAAGGTAGACAACTTAGTGAGAAACAGAGGGCATAGTGGGTGAGGAGCGCCAGCTTTGGAGTTGGTAGGATGAAATGAGTAAATACACATAAATCACCTAGAAAAGTGCTTAATGTTCTACGTAAAATACAAATGTTGGTTATTGCTACTACTGGGTACAATGAAGAGCTGCAGTGGAAAGTCAGGGTCCTAGAGTGGCGGTAATGTGCAACGCAGCCGGGTGCGGTGGCTCACGTCCGTCATCCCAGCACTTTAGATCCCAGCACTTTGAGGGGCCGAGGCAGGCAGATCACCTGAGGTCAGGAGTTTGAGACCAGCCTGGCCAACATGGTGAAACCGCGTCTCTACTAAAAATACAAAAATTGGCCGGGCACGGTGGCTCATGCCTGTAATCCCAGCACTTCAGGAGGCCGAGGTGGGCAGATCACAAGGTCAAGAGATTGAGACCATCCTGGCCAAAATGGTGAAACCCTGTCTCTACTAAAAATACAAAAATTAGCCGGGTGTGGTGGCACGTGCTTGTAGTCCCAGCTACTCGGGAGGCTGAGGCAGGAGAATCACTTAAAATCAGGATGCGGAGGTTGCAGTGAGCCGAGATCACAGCACTGCACTCCAGCCTGGACAACAGAGTGAGACTCTGTCTCAAAAAAAAAAAATACAAAAATTAGCTGGGTGTAGTGGTGCACCCCTGTAGTTCCAGCTACTTGGGAAGCTGAGGCAGGAGAATCGCTTGAACCCAGGAGGCAGAGGTTGAAGTGAGCTGAGATTGCACCATTGCACTCCGGTTTGGGTTACAAGAGCGAAACTCCGTCTCAAAAAAAAAAAGAAAAAGTGCAACACAAATGCATTTAAGACAGAAACCTGTTCTGCAAACAGAAAGAGGTACCAGTAGATGCAATTATGGCAGCCTGGGGCTTTCTATAAGCCAAGTTTAGGCTACCTCAATTGGAGCAATATAATGTAGTTGCAGAACTGTGGCTTCCAGCCTCAGCAGGTGGGAAGAAATCCATCTCCCATTAACCTTTCTATCAGACCCCAGGAAAAAATAAAGCAAAAATATTTTCCTGTTTCATCTTTAAGAAAGTCAAATTATTTTAAGATACACTGAGCACCTACTCTGCATAAAATAGTCTGATAATGATTATAGGTGTTAAAATGAAGTAAAAGACCTGGTCCCTGGCTGGGCATGGTGGCTCACACCTATAGCCCAGCACTTTGGGAGGCCGAGGTGGGCGGATCATGAGGTCAGGAGATCGAGACTATCCCAGCTAACATGGTGAAGCCCCATCTCTACTAAAAATACAAAAAATTATCTGAGCCTGGTGATAGGTGCCGGAGTCCCAGCTACTTGGGAGGCTGAGGCAGGAGAATCACTTGAATCAGGGAGGCAGAGGTTGCAATGAGCTGAGATCATGCCACTGCATTCCAGCCTGGGCAATAGAGCAAGACTCTGTCTCAAAAAAAAAAAAAAAAAAAAGATTTGTTTCCTGCTGTTAAGGATTTTATAATCCCTTTGGGAAGCCAAGGTCAACACTAACAGAGATGAAACTGCAATCTTCTTTTTCTTGAACAGTAAGAATCTATAACTTCACACATTTCTGTCTTTGCCCAAACTTTGAGCAAGCTTACATTTAAATTTAGTGCCCAAATTCTGTAGCATCTCGCTTTTTCTCAGGGGTCCTTCTGGATTCAATTATTCATTTATTTATTTATTTTTGAGACGTGGTTATGAGACTGGCTAGTTTTTGGTAGAGACGGGGTTTTGCCGTGTTGCCAGACTGGTCTTGAACTTGTGAGTTCAAGTGATCCACCTGCCTCGGCCTCACAAAGTGCTGGGATTACAGGTGCCAGCCACCACACTTGACCTGGTTTCAATTATTTTTTTTTTTTGAAAGAAAGAAAAAGATAGAAAAGAAGAAAGAAAGAAAGAGTGAAAGAAAGAAAAAATAAAAAAACAAAGAATGTAAGAGAGAAAGAAAGAGGAAGAGAAAGAGGGAGAGAGAACGGGATTCTTGTTCTATTGCCCAGGCTAGAATGCAGTCTAAAAATGGGTATTAAAAACCTCTTTTATGCCAATAATTGTGCTTAACAATGGA